>ONZA01015088.1:10316-26111 GCA_900322205.1 Kewa caespitosa | reverse complement strand
TATATATATATATATATATATATATATATATATATATATATATACACATATACCAAAAGAATAATGAAGGAAAAAAAAAGGATAAGACGATGGATAAGAGTTCAAAATTGTAACAAATATCCCATGGACATACATATGCTCAAAATGAATAAAAAGATAAAATAATAAAAGAATGCATTTACAAGGGAACAAATATGTTAAAACAAAAATGGATTATTGAATCCTAATCAATCCTAATCCCGAATTAACTCTAGTTGAGGATCCATGAAACTACTAAATGTGGAAGAGTTCAAGCGACATTCTAAATTTCATTGGACGATATGGTGCATTGTTCGAATCCCCCAGTTGCAATATAGTTTTTTTAAAATTTTTTTAATATTATTGCCTAGCCTTGTAAGGTTACCTACTGTTTGGTTGGTTTCGGCCTGGGCCCTGCGTCTGCCCATATACTTCTTTCGACCCATCTTGTTATTCACCTTGTCAGGGTCCACGGACCAGAGAGATCACCCTCGTAAGGGCGTCACAAAGCCCTTCTCCCCTCCGAGCCTTCGTCGTCCGACCCTCGTCCTCTCGTTAGGAGTAGGACGAGGTGTCTCCGAGAAGCAGGCCGAAGGCCCACGTCCTCGGCCAAGGAAAAAAGGTCCGGACGAGAAGAGGTGCTGATTCTCATATTGCCGCTGGGAGAGGAGACGAAGGGGTACACTGCTGAGAGGTGCCCTTAGTCTTCGTAGAAAACAACCCATGGAGAAGGAGAACTTGTGGAAGATTCCAGAAGACCCTAAAGATGAAACATGCCGTGCACGCACATTCTAACCTAATTGGCGGCCCTCAAGGCCCACACCTTTGCTATGCCCAAGAAAGGAATGTCCACGTGGCTCCTCCTAAGTGGATAAGTCGCAACCCGAGAATCACTTGGAGAATGTCCATAAATAGGAGGCATGCACACCTTCCAAGGATAAGAAACAAATTATGATTAAGACAACTGATTGATTAGCTCATTTTCTCTCTCTAGAGCATTCGAATTTTCCGCATTCCCAAGGAAGATTTGGCTGCCCTAAAGAGCATTCTATTTGCCCCTAGGAGCAAATCCCTTTTCGAGAATCGCCTTACTGACTTGATCGTCGGAGGACCGTTCCCCAGACCATGCTGGGGGCAGTTCATGTGCGTTCTTTGTGCAAGTAGTTCACCTTCAAGGAGCCACGTAGCCGAGCCTTATAACCCATTGAGTGTTCGAGGGTCCACTCTCTTTACCCGAAAACACCTAAAATATTTGGAGCCGTCTGTGGGGAATGGCCATCCAAGATTGCATGAGATTGAGAAATGAAAAACATATTCAAACCCCTGAACCACAAAAGATAAGTTCTAAGTCAAATCACGAAGAAGAAAATCACTCGGCCTCATGTGCGGAAAGACGAGGTGGCACCGATTCCCATAACACGAGGGAGGAACTATTGGTCTTACAGGCCAACATCCTAGGGGACATGCACAAGATGTGTACTACCCTCTAGGAGAACATCCTCAACCACGTCGGGGTAACGAAGCGCCCAGACGAAGGCACGTAAAAGAAAACACCTGCCGCAGGGACTCAACGCTCAAGGAATAAGCAAGACCTGGAGTCACGAACAACCCACGGGCTAAAGACTCCCCTCTTTAGCCTGAGTGGGTCCGGCTCTTCCTCATGGAGATCCAAGAGCAGGTCGAAGGTTTCTGGGCGAAGCAAAAAGACGAAAATCCCCGGAACACCAAAGAGGAGCGTAGGGGACCTATGACCCTCCATTGAAGCAATGAAAAGGATGAGGAGAGAGGATGAAGGGAAGCGGAAATCCCCAAGAAGGAAGATGTCAAAGAGTTGATCCGACACATACATGCCGATAGGTTGCAAGGACAACGAGGGCAAGTCCTGATCTGCCTAGGAGCGAGGGACTATGATCATGAAGTGTTTCAGGAGATTGGAGATAAGCCCGGGCCTTACCATGAAGGTCCTCTTCAGCAAAGAAATCATGGCCTATCCCGTGAATACGAACTCTTGGATCAGGAAGATGAAGAAGTACATTGAAACAACCTCGCCCCGAGAGCACCTAATGTCCTATGAGGCCGCAATGATGACTCAAGAGCGGAATGATACGTACTGCCGACAATTCATCGGGACGTTGGGAGGGAGAGCCCATAAATAGATAGCCTCCCTCATCATAGCATCCACTATTTCGGTGAGCTATGCCGCGTCTTCATGGAAAACTTCATTGCCCGCAAGAAGACCGAGAAGTGCTCAGAAGACCTCTTCAACATCGTACAAGGAAAGAAAGAGCCAATGAGGACTATGAAAAACGTTTCAACGACGAGTGTCTAGAAATCACTAAGCTCGATTAGATGATAGCGTACATGGCATGCGTAAAAGGGATCATTAAGGAAAGCGAAATCCTTCAACATTTCAAACACATGAAGCTAGAGAAGGAAAAAATAACCCCTTTATTCGTCTAGGCCTATTCGTCAAAACAATTCACGGCTTGGGAGAGGTCCGGATGAGATGTGGTAAACAGGGTGCACCGACGAGAGAAGCAGAATGATCAAAAGTCGACGAAGCTGTCAAGAAACAAGAGAAGGAAGGATGAAACATTAACCATCAAGAAACCACAGATCAAAAGGAAAGGATCACGAAGAGGAGGAGGTCGAATTGGATTCAAAGGGGGGGGGGAGCGCGAAAGAAAAATGCAGCAAAGCCCCGCATTGAACCAAATCCTGAATCGTAATAAAGAAGTCGTGTTGGCGAAAATCAACCCCAACTTACTACCCAACACTACCCCGATGAAGTAAGGCATAGGGAGGAGTTACTTATTTGGCCAATACCACAAAGAGAATGGGCATAGTACGAGGTATTGTCGAGAGCTTGGCTCACACCTTTAAAAATTGGCCCAAGAACGGAAACTTAATTCTTTCCTGAAAGACAAGAGCACGACCACCATCCCACCAGGCCAGGTGGCAGCAGCAGAGCCTGCAACCTTAGGGTCCTCTTTGGACTCCTATGAGGTGGCTGTCATCTCAGGTCGTACAATCAAAGCAAGGCGAGCCCATACTAGATCCCTCGACCAAATCATGTTGATCGAGGAAGTTCCCAAGTTCGGGAAACCCATCACCTTCGACGAGAGGGACATTATTCCCTCACGACGATCCCCTTGTTGTCGAAATAATGATTGCCAACACATTTGTTAAGAGAATCCTGGTAGACATGGGAAGCTCGATCGATGTAATCAAAGCCAGTTGCGTCATAGGCCTCGACTACACTTCCGACAAAGTAATACCAAGCAGTCACCCGGTAATAGGATTCAGCGGAAACAATGTCCTACTNNNGGGAAGTATCCTACTCCCGGTGAGGATAGGGCCAAAGAACGAAGCTATACATGTCATCTCGCAATTCCTTGTAGTCGATGTCCCGATCTCATACAAACTCCTCCTCAAGTGACCAATCCAGAACAAAATCAACGGGACGCCAAACATGATGTTGTTCACATTGAAGTTTCATAGGGACGATGGGGAAGTAGGGAAGATCCTTGGCGATCAGAAGGCAACCAGGACTTGCTACGTCCAATGGCTAAGCAATAAGAATATTATCCCGGAAAAGACGCTACCACCCGCAGAGACCAAGACCTTGGTGCCCACCGAGAACACTTCAAAGAAGAGAAGGAAGGAAACCCTTAAAGAAACTCTGATCGTGAAGGTAGAAGATGTCACCCCAACAAAAGATCAAACGGGAAAGAGGTACAGTGTCTCATGGTAGACATCGTCCCACCAGAGATTGCCGACGCAAGGATTAAGGAGAGAGAAAGGGCCACCCCCTCCGGGGACAAGGTGCAGGTCATCTTGGACCCCTCTCGTCTAGGGCGAGTTACGTACCTCAGTGACGACCTTGACGAGGCCACCAAAGAAGGGTTGACGAAACTCCTTCGAGAGTATCAAGATGTCTTCGCCTTTATCCCGGAAGAAATGATGGGAATCGATAGATCTCGAATGGAACACAACCTTTGCATAAACCCCAAATACAAGCCTATTAAGCAGAAGAAGAGACACCTAGGCGAAGAGAGAAGCCGAGCCGTGTCGGCAGAGGTCAAGAAGTTGTTGGAGGTAGGTTTCATAAGGGAATGCAGATACCTCAAGTGGCTCGCCAATGTTGTGATGGTGAAAAAGGCGACGGGAAGATGGAAGATGTGCGTTGATTATGCCGATTTGAACAAGACTTGTCCGAAAGACCACTTCCCTCTGCCAAGTATAGATAAGATTATCGACTCCACCATTCGCAATGAACTCCTAAGCTTCATGAATGTTTTCTCCCCATACCACCAAGTTTTCATGAAGAAGAAGCATCAGATCTCGACAACCTCATCACCGACAACAACGTCTTCTGTTATACAATGATGCCCTTTGGCCTGAAAACGCCGGCGCAACCTTCCAGAGGCTCGTCCAAAAGGTCTTCGTAGGACAAAATCGGTAGAACATGGAAGCCTATGTGGACGACCTCATCACCAAAAGTGTGAAGTCTTCAAACCATGTGGAGGACCTAAGAGAGACGCTTGAGACTCAATAAGTAGTGGTCGATTAAACCCAATAAGTAGTCAACATCATGCCTGTCCTGAAGAAAAATTGACTAGTAAGGATATTCGTAGATTTTTGAGATTTGAGCAAAGCTTATCCCAAGGAAATTTTTCCCTTACCCCACATCGATGTGCTAGTCTACAAGACCACATGCAACGAGCTTTTATCCTTTATGGACGGTTATGTGGGATATAACCAACTCGTTGTGGTCGAAGATATGCTAAAAACGACATTCATAATGCAACGGGGAACATATTGCTATCGTGTCATGCCTTTTGGGTTGATAAATGCAGAGGCAACTTACCAACGGACAGCGCAAACTCTCTTACATGACATGATGCATAAAGAGGTTGAGGTGTACGTGGACGATATGATCGTCAAGTCTCACGGACGAGAAGGGCATATATCCAATCTCCCCAAAATTTTCGAAAGACTGAGGAAATATCATATAGTTCTAGGGGAATCGAGGTTGATCCTTCAAAGATCAAAGCAATAATCAAAATGCCTCCCCCGAAAACCGAGAAAGAAATACGAGGTTTCCTAGGAAGGCTTCTGTATATTAGTCGATTGATAAACAAATTGACTATTATATGCAAACCTATTTTCAAAAATTAAAGACGATTGTCAAGGTAGAATGGGACGACCAATGCCTGAAGGCATCCGACAAAATCAAAGAATACATACCTAATACGCCAATATTGGTTTGACCAACGCCAGATGTACCGCTCATATTATACCTAACGGTTTTACGGAAACAGAAATGGGAGCCATGCTTGCCCAAGAGGTCGATAAGAAAGAAATGACAATATACTACCTGAGTAAAAAGTTCCTCAAGTATGAGACGCGTTATTCCACTTTAGAAAAGACGTTTCTCGCCACGGTATGGGCAACTAAAAAGCCGAGACACTATACGCTCAATCATAAGGTGCATATAAGATCTCGGGAAGACCCATTAAAGCATATCTTCCATAAGCCCGTACTGACAGGAAGGATTGCTCGTTGGACTATTTCGCTATCGGAATTCGACCTCAAGTATGAGAGTATGAAAAGCATCAAAGGGCTCGCCACTTCTTAATATTTGGCAGACCATCCCGTAAAAGGTCAACAAAACGGGGAAGAGTATGAATTTCCCAATGAGCATATCATGTCGATAGATACCGAGACCTGGCTCACGTACTTCGATGGAGCATCAAACCAAAGGGGCTATGGCGTAAAAGTATTGTTAGTCTCACCGGATGCGGCACACACCCAATCATCCATAAAACTCGACTTTGAGGTAACTAACAACGCAGCAGAGTACGAGGCTTGCATTGTTGGATCAGAAGCCGCAGTAGCCATAGGGATTAGAATCCTCAGGGTGTATGGAGATTCGACCCTAATCATAAACCAAATCTCAAAAAAGTGGAAAGTTAAGAATGAGAGCTTGTCCCTTTACCAATCTCATTTAGAAAAGATAGCCGAAAACTTTTTCGAAATCCACTATTTCTACTTAGCAGCCATGATCACTACCCCCAACTCCCCCATAATCAAAACGATGCCTATATACATCGAACGGAGGGAAGATCCCGCTCACCACTACACCTAAGAAGTGGACACTTTAGAGAAAGTTCCATGGTATATCGACATCCTCAATTAAAAATTCCTTGGGTGTGATGACCCATGTGCACAAAGGGCCATTCACACAATTTGTTGTGAACCAAAAAAGATTATACAAGAAAATCCCATATGGAGTTAGCCTTCTTTCTGTCGATGAAGAACATGCGAAACAAATAATGGGTGAAGTGAATGGAGGAGCATGCAGCCCGCTCATGAACGGACCCATGCTCAGATTGAAAATAATTAGGCAAGGCTACTATTGGACTACAATGGTAAAGGATTGTAGCCAATACGTGCAACGATGCAGGAAATGCAAAATCTATGCAAATATACACCACATGCCGCATTCAACGCTTTATGGTCAGACTTCCCCATGGCCTTTCTCAACCTGTGGAATCAACATTATTGGTAAA
This sequence comes from Kewa caespitosa, assembly GCA_900322205.1. Lineage (NCBI taxonomy): Eukaryota > Viridiplantae > Streptophyta > Magnoliopsida > Caryophyllales > Kewaceae > Kewa > Kewa caespitosa. The sequence goes on along the minus strand of ONZA01015088.1, from coordinate 19,518 downwards.
GTAAGTCTTACGAGCACGGACAGACACGAGTACATAATTTTTGCCATCGGCTACTTCACAAAGTGGGTTGAAGAAGCATCCTACTCGAAGTTAACTTCAAAACAAGTTGCGAAGTTGATCAAAAATAACATAATCTGTCGATATGGAGTCCCGCATGAGATAATTAAAGATCCTAGGTCCCACTTTAAAAAGGAAACCGTTGATCTCTTGCAAAAATACAAGATACACCATCACACGTTGTTGCCCTATAGACCTCAAACCAATGGCGCGATCGAGGCCGCCAATAAGAACATCAAGACCATTCTCCAAAAGATGGGTGAGACATACAAGAATCAGCCGAACAAACTTTCGTTCGCATTATGGGGATATAGGAGCACCATGTGGACATCCACGGGCACCACGCCTTATTCACTTGTTTATTGTATGGAGGCAGGCGTTCCCATCAAGGTTGAGATGCCTTCCCTGAGGATAGTCTTAAAAGTGATATTCCTGAGGCCGACTGGGTAAGAGAATGATATGAACATTTAATCTTGCTAGATGAAAGGCGTCTAAACGCCTTACACAATGTTCAAATGTATCAAAGAAGTGTTCAATAAAGAGGTATGGCCACGATCACTAAAACAAGTGGACTTGGTTTTGAAGGAAATATGAGCGCCCATACGAGACCCACGCGATAAGTTTAGCCCTGATTGGTCGGGACCGTACATCATCAAAAAGAACCTTTCCGGAGGAGCGGTCTTAATCATGGATCTAGATGGAATAGAATCTCACAACTAACCAATTTAGATCAATTAAAGAAATTTTATGCATGATTCCCAAGTTTAATAATCGTTTAACGCCCATATATTATCAAAGATAATATTAGCCAACCAAAAAAAAGCAAGACCAAATCCTTTATCATCTTGAACTACGTTCGGCCTGATTCTCATTCGGATACGTAGGTAACCCGCAACAGCCCGGCCTAAATCAAAAATCAATCAACATCATTTACATCGCTTTACTTGAACTACGTTTGGCGTGATTCCCATACGGATATGTAGGTAACCCACAAGGGCCCGACTCATTCAAAAATGTTGAGCACTTTCTCTTCCATGCAATGTGTAAAAAAAAATAAAAAATTATTTGCATTATTCACTATGCTCAACACTATGCCTATAGTGCAAATTTCAAGTCCTTTTTATGCTTTGGGCTATGCTTATAGTAGATACCTTTGGGCGTGGATTTGTTTTGGCTCCAAATAATTAAAGATGATTTGCACCAATTAAATAGGAGTACAATTTTTAGAGAAGACATTTTCTTTTCAAAAATTATGGAGATGGATTATCAAAAACAATTATAGAGCATAAATGATATAATTTATTAAGGTTTTCAACATTCGTTTAAAAATTAGTGAATTTATTTTATGAAGAAAGACATTCTTTTATTGCAAAAAATATTAAAGAATAAATGGGAAGGGAAAGAAAACAATACGCAAAAAAAAAAAAAAAAAAAAAGAAAAAAATATTGGGATTTAGCTCAGCGAATATGGGCCTATTCGTTTGGTGCCTAGCGATTTGCCTCATATTCGCTGGCTACCCTTACAATTTTTTTAAAATTGCTAAGGACCAGCATTTGCATTGCAAACAGAATGCAAACAGAATGCATTTCGGTTCCCAATGTGCAAAAAAAAAAAAGAAAGAAAAACAAAGCGATGCACAAATGTTGATGGAAAATCGATACAATGAGCAAACAAAAGATGATATAAGATTGATTTTATTGATTCATTAATTCGTAAGTCCAATTACAAGGAGTGCTAAATGGCAAAAACAAATCCTAGAGTGGGAATATAAAAAGGTTCAACATTCAGAAATCCTAGGCTAAGGACCCATGCTTTACTCCACCTTCTTGTTGGGAGGACGACGATCCTTTGGGGGAGCCACGCTCGTGCTCGCCTTATCCTTGCAATGCCAAACCAATTGCGTCTTCTTCCTCCTTTTGGGGGGTACCTCATCCCCGGGATGAACGTTTGGAGCCGGGGGCTTCACCTTCGCCTTTTTATTTGGTGGCAGAAGACGCTTCTTACTCAGTTGGCTAGGTGGCGGTTCTTGCTTTTTGTACCCTTGTCTCTCGTTCTCCCTAGGGTCCTTATGCTTATTCGAGTCGCTGGAGATTGTCCACGCAAGGTAATGTCCTGTCATGAATGGTGACTAAGTCTTACGGGGCACTACCCAACGTGGGCCTTCTTTCCAATAGTTACCCCAAATCTCCAATTGCCTAACCCTTAGTTTTACCTCGGGTTGGACAATAGTATCTTTCCTAGGGATTCGTTGGGCTAGTCCATATTGACGCATGACCTGAGTGGGGTAAAATGTAAAGAGATGGATAAGGCTTAATACGCGTCTATGTGGTATTTCCTCCACACAACCTACCATGGTGGTAAGGTGCCACAACAGGACATGACAATGGACGGTCGGGTTCCCTCCCAAGTGGGTCATCAATTCACCAAGAGAATTCTCCTCGTACATGCATTGGTGAGACGGAGATTGTTTGGCGATATAGGCAAAGTGTGCATCCGGTTTCTTCGCCAACTGAAGATGCTCTAAGAGCCAAATCTACAAAGACAAAAGAGAGGAAAATCAATGATCATGCAAAAGAAAAATACAACATGTAAAATACTAAAGAAAGGAGGTATTAAGACTCACTTGGAGAAGCAAAGGATTTATCGAGAAGTCGCCATCCTCTTCATGCACCAAACGATCCAACCAAGAAAGTGTTTCTCCCACAACAAGAGCCATCACACTACACCATTCCTCCATCGTCTTTAGAACGTGTAGAAGGAAAGAACGGGAAATCTTACCATTTCCCATTCAAAGGGAGTGGTGTAGAAGGCATAAGACAAAGGCCCATCTACGGAAGGCCCTCGCTCTACTATCATTCTCAAAGGGAGAAGTAGAGAAATGCTCGATCACCTTGAGCTAGTTGACTTGATCCCCGTCAAGAATATGTCTAGCCTTCTCATGTTCAAGGCCGAGATAATCCTCATACAAGAATTTGAAGCTATCGCTCAACACCGGAAGCGCCATATTGATGTTCAGGGCAATGCCCAAGATCGCGTAGAATTCTTCCAATAAGAGGTACAACTCCTTGGTTGCCCTTAGGGGAAAGACATGAAGGTCGTGCATCCAAAACTTGATGGACGCCCTCAAGAGAACCCAAATAAGATTCATTTTTTTAAGGGTGAAGAAAATGGTGAGGTCAAAGATGTTAAATCGTTGTCTTTCCTCCATGGACATGGAGTTAATCCAACCATCGAAGGACTTTTCAAAGAGATTGGCCATATGTTCGGATTGATTTTTGAGCTTAAAGAGTTGAGAAGTAGAGGAATTTGAGAAATTTTGTAGTCTAGGTGTAATATTCATCCATGCACAACCATCATTTTATAGCTACACATGCAAAAACGCTCGCAAATGGAAAACGAAGCATCCAACCTAGGACACAACCAAGAGAATATTGACATATTCACTGGACAGCCCAGCAATTTTGGGCATAATCGGAGGAAGCCCAATGATTTCCTTCATATTTGTTGGCTTCTAGGTGATTTTTGATATATTGGCTAGTCGCCGAGCATCATATTTAAGTGATCTTTCACTCAACTAGAGTTAATCCGGGGTTAGGATTTATTAATCTATTTTCACCCTTTAATCCTTTGCGCCACCTTGTAAATGCATATTCATGTTTATCGCATTCTATTAATTTAGTCCATTCTTTTTCTTTTTGTGCATAAGTATGTTCATGGGAACTTTTTGTTACAAATTCTACCTAAACTCTTATTTATTTCTTATATGTAATTCTATTCATTTCAGTCTTCATTTGTATATATGTACAAATTATTATTCCTTTATACCATTTTCATGTATATATATGTGTGCACGACCCAAAACAAACTTTTTGAAAATGGATTTCATTATTAATAACATTTCTTTTAGAAAACAACAAAAACAGTTCAAAGATCCTCGAAGAGCTACTGATAAGGAACGGGCTTGTCCTTATTCCCACCTAAGCCACCGGGAGGTGCTGAACCAGCATGCCTCTTGCATGAAGGCCCCGCCTCTTGCTGGTTCAGATGAGGAAGCTCCAAAACTGCGCCCAAGTCTGCCAACTCTTTGCTATTGGGAACAAAGACCGAGTCCATGATGTGACTGCCAACGGACTCCCAATCCTTTGCTTGCTCTTGTGCATGGGGCTGCTGGCGAGAACCGATCCCACGACCCTCGACCCTACGGGCCGAACGGCTAGAACCTTTAGCTGGGGAGGCATGACTGCCTCTACGCTGCGAATGCACCTCCTCAAGCCTCGGCGCCCTCGCCGGTTGCATCTGTCTAGGCCAGATGACCCCTGCAAGTGTAAATCGGTAAAAGTCAGTTAACAGTATAGCATGACAAAAAGAGAAAGAGGAGTGTATACAAATATACCTCTCTCGCCTAAGTACGAGAAGAGCAGCTTAAGCTGAATAGCCGCCGAATATGCTTCTTCATGGCGGAGAAGACCTTCAAGGTCGCCTTGGCCTCCTCCGAGTTTCATCTGCAAGATTGAACAAAGGAGAAATCGTTAGTGCAATGCAACCACTGAAATCATAAAAAGGAAAGCAAAGCAGGCATGCGTACCCCATGATTCCCCTCGGGCAGGGGAAGGTACTCACACTCATCATCCCGTATGTCCGGGACCTCAACTGTGACATGAGTTCCCGACTCGTCCACATGGCTGATAGATAGAGTCGGCACCAGAATGTGCCCTCTGCGCTGAAATGAAAAAGAAACTCCGTTAGAGTTCATCAAAAATCAAAAGCAAGAAGGCATACCAGTAAGATTACCTCAGCAAAAAGAAGAGTGGCCGACATCAGACGCTCACTACAGAATGTCTGGTAAGCAAAAGCCGGATCATCATCACCCTACTGCTGGATGAAATAGGAGAACTCTACGCCCCATGTAGCTGCACGGAACTCCCTATCGGTGAGACAGTTAGTGCAGGATCTCGCTCCCCGAGGAACAAAACATGACCGAATGGGCCCTTAAATAGAATCCTCTTCAGGTTGTACTCTCGAATCGCATGACGTACCCGATATGGGACGCTGGTCAGATTTGACCAAGGAGTGTAGGACACTTAAAAATAACAAGAAACGTTAGATTAAAAATAAAGTGCATAATACACGAATCAAAAAGCAAAATTACATGAATACTTGAAGAGCGGCGAAATCGTTTTTCATCGTCGTTTCTTTGGAAGAGGAAGTTCTCTAGGCGCATTATGATATGTCGATGACCAGCGAGCTAGGATTGGGAAAGCTCGGGGCTTGTCACATGGTGGCCAAAGACAGGAAAGTGCTTGTAGAGCCGTATCTACATATAAGAAGAGAGTTAGCAACTCAAAACAAAAGCAAATGTAAGGCAATCAAAGGCTAAAAGAGAGGCATTACCTCGATCACCTTCAAGAACCCACCAAGGAGAATGTCCTTGTTCTTCACTTGATGGTATCCATGCATCAAGTACTTCACCAGGTCGCATAGCCAGGCGCCCCTGTTATAACTACTGATAATACCGTCGTCCTCAAGGGCCAAGAGGTAAGAAAAGTAGATATGGATACCCTTGTTCGCAAATAAGGTGCAAGCCAGGAGATAGGCAACAAAGAGCCGCATCATCTAATCCAACGTCAAGGCCTAGAGATGGTCTATAAGAACTGTCCTACAAACATAGTAGGGGATGGCTCCATCGTTAGGGGTAGCAATTCTCTCGAAATCTTCTCCAAACATGGCCATCAGACTCTCCTGATCGAGGCAGAAGGAACCATCAAAAGGGACATGCTCGCCTATGAAGCCAACACCGCTAATCAGCCGAAACTATGACGGCGTGATCGTCATCCCACCCATCGAAGGTGGAATGTGTTGGTCGTATCACAAAAGCGCTCCACGAGAGGCCGAACAACCAGAAAGTTAAGTTACTCATAGCCGCAAAGTGAACTGAACAGAGGACCAAACCCGGTCTCCTCAAAACAGGCAATGAAATCATCACGAAGGGCCCTAATGAGAGAACTGTGCGTGGCAATAACCTCAGCAATACCACCATAACCTCTCAAGTGCGCCGTCTTGTATGAGGATTATCTCGGTATTGAACATGAGAAGGCTAGAGAAGATTACGTATACAACATAATCAACAAAAAGTAGCTAAAAAATATCATGGGTAATACGCAGGTACAGCTATGCATGCATATGATGAGCATTTCGGCAATTCACCGAACGAAAAAAAAAACATTCATGGCATGAAACACGTCCTAGAGCTATGAAACATAATCTAAAAAATTCATGGCATGAAACACGTCCTAAAGCTACGAAACATGATCTAAAAAATTCATGGCAAGACGATCATTATACGAGTCATAACAAGTGCATTTTCTAGCAAGAAATAAACGAAAACTCTAAGGGGCATTTCGTTGATCACTTGTCGTGCCTGACTCAAAATCACATGATTTTGTAAAATTCAAGCATACCAACACCCATTCATCATCAATATATACACATATATCACATAAACATCGCAAACTACATCCCAAGTGCATCACATATTCATATACTCATCAAACATTATAAAAAACCCACGAATTTCGTAAAAATATAAAGTGCAAAGCTTTGAAACTTACAGCCCGATTCCTAGCACGGTAAGAAAACTGATCATTGGAATTGTACAAGAGCATCTAGGGATTCCACTGCAAGCTTGAGTGCCATTCATGTCAGATGAACCAATCACGAGCTCGAAGCTCTCGTTCGACCTTCTTGCGCTTGTATTTCGAATCACTCGCGGGCCTACCCGAAAGAGAAAGTGACCATCATCGAGATAAACCAACCCCATCTAGGCCTCTTCCTCGTCATCCCCACCATCAAGGGGACCTATGACCATCATCGAAATGAAGCATGCGAAGAAATCGAACCACTTCTTCAAACCCATCCTCAAATGAACTATCACCACAATTGAGAGGATTTCTCGAAAATGAGGAGAGATGAAAGGTCAATTCAAGCTAGGAATCAAAAGGAACAAGTTTTAGTTGAATGAGGAAGAAGATTCGAGCAAAAAAAAAGCAAGATTTGAGAGAGAAAATCTGTAAAAAACGAAAGCCAAACTCGCGAAATGAGTCTAGGAGGCGTTCTGCCTCCCGACTTAAATCGTGCCCTACCAAATATCAGGACATTCGCTAGGCTCCCAGCGATTATCCCTATATTTGCTGGGCCTCCAACAAATTAGGGCATATTTGTTGGTCCCCTCTTTAGCTCGATTCAAAAAATTGGGCGCCCCTCTGTTTGTTATATATATTTCAAATACTTGACCGTTGTACTATACGTGGGTATTTATGTGCGGGTCTATTCAAATTCACACAGTTTAGAGAAAAATCTAACCCAGACGGTTGATTGAATCTGTGAAAAATCATTTTGCCTCAATCAGTCTATGAAAGAAAAAAAATTATTGACCGGGTTAGTCAATGAATGCCCAAATCCTATTTATTCTAACTCGGCTAGTCGATAAATGCCCAAATCAATATTTTTGATTAATCGAGTAGACAATAAATATCCTTATATCCTTCAATCTATTTCCGACCCCATGATGTCGATAAACTCGTTCCAACAGCAATTCCAACCCCAGGATGTGGATGAACTCCTACAAATACATTTTCGATCCCATGTTGTCGATAAACTCCTTCAAACACATTTTCGACCCCATGATGTCGATAGCCTCCTTCAAACACATTTTCGACCCCAGGATGTCGATAAAATCCTTCAAGCACATTTCCAACCCTAGGATGTCGATAAACTCGTTCAAACACATTTCCGACCCCAGGATGTCGATAAACACTTCCTTCATTTATCTTGACCTGCGACGTCATTAATAGCCGGTATACTACAAAATCATCCTATACGAAGGATGAGGGCTTGTACCCTTTAAAACATACATGTTCCGCTACTGATTAGGTAAGCTAAGTGCACACAACATTTGAAAAAAAAAAATAATACATACTTTGACAATCACCGCTCTGCGCCTCGGGCAAAGTGGGGGCATCTGTTATCACCAAAATAGCGTCCCCGAAATGACCCTATGACGATTAATAGTCTACGCTACCTTTCCCGGATATTTCTAATACGCGAAATAATAAAAAACTAAAGTCAACCAAAGTCAAAGGGCAAAATGGTCATTACACCTCACCCTTGAAGCTTCTAGACCCTTCTTTAGACCTTGCTGGACAAGGAAAGGCAAAGTATAACACGAGAGATAATTCAAGGGCCAAATGATTATGAACATATTCGCTGCCCACCCAGCGAATATCACCATGATTGCTGGATCTCGCAGGGAATTTCTCTCTTATACGCTGTCTTTCGAGCTTTCCTAATCGTTTCACCAAGGTGCATGGTTCAATTTCCAGCGACTATCAACATATTCACTGGGAACTAAATGAATATAGGACAATCGCCTTGTCTCCTAGCGGATTACATCATATTCGCTGGGCCAAGGTGTAATAAATTTTTCAATCCTATGTAAACCCATGCATTAACCATACGACATATACATAAATTACAACCTAAATCTCTGGAAAACAACTCCCAGCAACAAGAATACCCTTTCCCTCAAGTTTAGGCATTTTTATGTGCATTTTATACAATTTTCCGAAGCCCAAAAATACAAAAAAAAAAGAGCCTTAAAACAGAAAACCGAACCACAAAATTTTGCATATACGGAATTCCAGCGAGTATCTCGACCAAAAATAGACTCTCGAGGGTCCTCCCCTCCGAAGAAACTCCGTAGGAGGCGAGTTGTGATTTTCTAACATTTTATTCCTCTTTACTTTTATTTTATTTCTATTTATGTCCCAAAATTGGAGAAAATGATAATTCAATATTATTTTCTTTAATCCTAGACATACATTTTATATTCATTTTTCTCTCATGCACATACGTTTTTCTTCATTTTTGAGTCATGAATTTGCATTAATAACAATTTAATGTTATTTTTCCTAAATAAAATGACTTTATTTTCACTTTATGTATATATATATATCTGTATTTTTATTTATTTTTTCTGTTTATTATTCATTTTTGTTATTTTTATTTTTTATATTTTATGCGTATTGTATATTCTTTCACATTTTTTTTTATTATATTTTCGGCATTTTTTATATTTATTTTTATTTT
>ONZA01015080.1:30877-42857 GCA_900322205.1 Kewa caespitosa | reverse complement strand
GTCAAAAAATAAATAATTATCTAAATAATAACTATTCGAATATATTTCAGTTAAAAACCATGAGTTAATAATTATTCGTGTAATATTTAAACGAATGTTGAAACTAATTTGATATGGGTAAACCCGAAATATTCTTCAATTTTTTTCCTAACGTAATTTTGAGAAAAATAAGAAACACATATTAAAAATCTTATACTTAGATCCATTATTATATCAAGATTACGCACAATGGTTAAGTAAGTTAATATATCGCATGCCTTTCTTCTTTACTCATCAAATCTACCGTGCCCCGTTAATCAATACCCCATTGTTCTCAGTTTTTAGTTAAGATAATATTGTATCATACATACTTGCTATCAACTATGTTTTATTAGGATATTCATTATAATAAATATCCTAAATACACTCTCTCTCAAACCTGTAGCAATTTCAACTTATTGATAGTTATCAGTCAGTGTTGTAAAGTAAGAAAATCTTATATTATTTTGTAAAACAAGAAAATCATATCAGTATTGTAAAGTAAGAAAATCTTTATTATGTTGTAAAACAAGAAAGTTATATATATAATATAAACAAATAATAAGTACCGATCTGGTAGTTATCAATATCAGCTTGACAATTTTTTCCTTCACAAATCTAACGATCCCCAAGACTAAAGGGAACAATATCCAATTTTTTGATAAGTAAATATATTATCCTAGATATTAGCTATCTAATATATGAGAAACAGGTGAGCTGTATACGTAGTTGAAACTAAGGAGTAGATTTAATTTGTTATCTACCATTCCTCACCAATCTAGCCTATATTCGTGCTAAAAACGGTTAGTTAGTTGAGGTTTAGGGTTCAACGCTTCCTATAATATATTAACACACTATGTACATAGAAAACAATTGGATATTGTGACCTCTATCAAACTTCAAGCACAACTTCTAAATACTTTGATTCTTTTTCATCAGTTAAACGGTTGTAATAACGATCAATCAAGTCAATGATCTCAACAATCATTCTGATGTAACTGCTCATGAAGAACAATCCCAATTACTATCTCGCGTTGCCAAAAGACTACGATTCTCTGATTATTACCTCGCACAACGTGTGACTGAAACATCCAAGGTAAGTCACATATCTAAGTACTTTTTTCGAAATTAATACTCCTAAACAATATATGTTTAGCTGATTTCTTATTTCATATCAATATTTCAATAGTAGCTGGTGAAATTGAAACTCACGTGTTATAATAGTGGTCAATTTCGTTTCAAATTGATTCCTTCGCAATATGTGAACAATACTTCCTAATTATTATTATTTTTATCTAATTCAAGAGGTAGCAATCGAATCATCGAAGGTTCTATCATTTTATTTGTTCCTTTTTTTCTTATAAAAAATGACATACTTTTTCATATATATTTTCAAATATATATTTCAGAAGCATAACTCTTTTTGATAATTCCCGAAAAAGGAAATATTGGATAGCGATACAACAATTCGCATTCTCGACTATGAACATAGGGTATGATAATTCATACTTAATTTTTTTTTTATTTCGGATATTACTAATCATTCAATTTTATTATTTTTTTCACGCAGATTGACATGGCGAGAATTGAACTAGCTACAAGCTCAAACTTAAGGATGCTTAACTTGATTTCATATCTTAACCATATTATACTATAGTGTGAGGATATTACCCCATGTTCGAAAGTACTTAAAAAGAAGGTTGAAGAATGGAAGGAAGCTTTGCATCTTGCTAAGGAAGCTCATGACAAACATAAAATATTGTATATTCTTGATTAGGTTGTTGCCAATGTTAGCACTTTATTTTCTCAAATTAGCTTTATATCTTATATTCATAATCTGTTATGTTCTAATACTTTTTAATTAATCTATCATGCCTTCAAAATAATACGATTGTTGAAATGCCTTCAAAGTAATTACCCACTTGAAAATTTGTTAAGTTTTACTTAGATGTATTTAAAACTAGCACCAAATGTTCTTTCATTTTAATCCATGCGGTATGTTCTGGGAAGTATAAAGGGGGCGAACATCAATAGGGAAGAAGACACTTTAGTTCATAACAATTCAGCTTAGTTCCAATTCACTTCATATTATTTAAATTTAGTCCAAATTATTAGGGTGTAATTTATTTTATTAATTGTTTATTGCATATAAAAGGTCTTAGTTATGTTAATTTAAATTTACAAATAAGAAAACTTGAAATTGACGTTAAAAATATATAGAGCCATACATTGTAACTTTTAACATTATATGTTCACCAATAATAAACATATGGTATTATTTATATTAGATAATAAACATGACATACAATAATTATAACTCGAAATTCCCATTTGACTGATAAGCATAATATCACAATAATAAAAGTGGACATGTTACATCTATTCTCAAACTTAATTGCTTCAACATTAACAAATTAGCAGTCTTATCAAATTCAAAAGTTTATTACTATTATTACAATTGTGCCGTGCATTGCACGGGTTATGAACTAGTTATCTATTACCGGAATACAATCATACCATTATTTACCAATACAAGATAATTCCATTAAACCTTACTTGTGATACCATTCGTACAAAACATAGTTGGCCAAAAAGTTTTTATGTACATAGTGCATATATTATATTATCCTATATATATGCCACGCCTACAAAATATATTGTTCTACATCTATAGTCCTAGGGGTGTTGAAATTTTGGATATCAAATTTTGACTATCCGAATCCGAATTCGAAATTTCGGATCTGATTCAGATATCCAAACTTTTGGATTCGGATATTCGAATATCCAATATCCGAAAGTAAAATTAAAATTTTTGAAATGTGAATAAGTTATAGAAAATGATTTTTTTAGAAATTTGTATCGGATATTTCAGATATCCAATCAAAACATTTTGGATATCCAACCAAGAAAATCAGATTTTCGGATGTCCTAATGCATTTTTTGGATTTCGAATGTTTCAGATTTTCGGAAATCTAAAAACTGATATCTGAATCCAAATCCGAAAATTCGAATATCCGATTTTCGTATATCCAAAATTTCGGATATCCAATTTTTTGGATAATTTTGGCTCAGGTTTTCGGATTTTCGGATTGGCTTCGAATGTTTTTGAACACCCCTAGTAACAACAGACCAACTTGAGGTAGAGAGAGAAATTTCTCTCTTTCCCTCTCTAGCCAAATGCCTTACCCTAGATCTAGCAACCAAAGCCATGCCGCCCCCTGACCCTTGACTCCCTTGACCTACCGCCAGCATCCATAGCTGCGGATGGCTTCAGCGTTAAAGGCCATCGTTGTTGTAGATTTGTTTCTTATGATCGTCTCGTAACAGAGAGGATCGATATAATCGATCTCTTCTTCTTTGGTCCTTTCGTTTCCTTTCTTAATTCGATTGTAATTTCAATTTCTAAACTTTCTTATCTTGATTGTAATTTGTATACTCACATCCTTTCTCTTGTTTGTGTAGGTAAGATCCATTCTCTTAGTTCTTGGTTTCGAGACTCATTGATATGGGGTCTCATCAAGATTCATCTTCGATCAACCTTTTTAGACAAGATCTGGGTTGAAAACCCACTTCCACGTGTGCGGATCTGGGAGAGGGCATCCTCATGATCCATTTAGTGGAATATCTCTTCTACCTTTTTTCTAGGTCTTTGCTTGCTTTGCTTTGCTTCTAGAGTGACATCCAGTAACCAGTTCTGGGTTGGAAACTACATGTCTCACTGTGGATCTAGGTTATGGCTAATAAGACTCATATTTAGGTTAGTTATCCTTACTATCTAACTAACTGCTCTATTATTGATCTGTGTTTGGATTTCATCTATGGTATGATGCTTGTCTATTTCTTGATTTGTCCCTTATTATTGCGAATCTGGGTTGCTTTGTTGCTGCTCATATCTCGCTGGTGGTTGACCATTCTTATCCCCTTTATTAATTATCGAGATGGTCTTTTCTTGTTAAAATTCTTTATGTCAAAGTCTTCTTCCTAGATTAATTTAATGATTATAAGTTGGATTTCATTTATAATACTTGATGTTTGTCTAGTTTGTTTTCGATACGTGCCTCTCATCTCCTTTGGTTTATTTGTCTGTTTGCACTCCTTTTTTGGTGGCTTTACCCATATGCTCATTATCGACTTCTTTTGCCTGTGCATCGAAGCCATGTGTATTAGTACCTCTTCATTCGAATTGCCGATGGATTATTTATGTCTTGGTTGAACTTCTTCCCACTCTATCTTATTATTCTACAGTAATTGTGATTCCATTTTTGGATGCTTCTTTCTTTATACTGTTTGTTTGTGGAAAATTTCTATGTGGTGTTTGACTTTTTCTTGATCTTCATCAGTTCAAGTTACTATTGCTCCTTGTCTTCTTCTTCTTTCTCTTCCTTGCATTTGCTATATTTCAGCTACAGTTCATCACCTTCTGGGTACTGTTCATAGTGATGGCTTGGCAAGCTGGGAATTCTTTGTGTTTACATGTTGCATTTCTTACTCTTTCTTGCTTTGCCTTTTTTGCATGAGTCCCTTGAGGTGGATCATTAGTTTCTCTTGTTCGCACTAAGTGGACAAGCTTACTTGGCATGTGTTTTTGTTCCCTTGTTGTGTAGTTGATGTGGTTGCTAGGGAACAAGCAACCATGCCCTCCCCTCTCCTTGTGAGTGCATGTATTCTATGTCTTCTTACTCGCTTGCCTCTATTCACCTTATTGCTTCTCATTATAAGTACATATGTAATGTTTTCGTTTTTATTATACCTTGCCAGGAGCTTTTGTGTGTCATTTCCTTAACTGCTTACTTGCTTGCTTACTTCTCTTTTACAGCCCTTACTTTCTCCCATTTCATAGCCTCCTAGAATTGCCCTTACCCAAGAATGAACACCCCCTGACCCTACAACCCCTATTAAGAACATCGATAATGTATCTCTTGTATAAGTCACCTCCTTCTTCCGGTTACCTTCATACTGCCCACGTCCCATCTAGTGTCAGTAATGATACGAGCGAGGTTAGACGTTTATGCCAGAATTGTACACGAGTCCGCCGCAACAAATATCTTTTAGAGATGTCACCCGAAGTATAGGAGTTCAAACTCCAAATCTCAATATCGATGGAGACCATGAACAAAAGTGTTGCACTTATGGAAATCATCTTCCATTTAGAGATATCGTAAGTAGTCTTGGTGATGTGGAAGCAGCCCATACCCCCCAGCTTCCTTATCCCATCCGCCCTCAGGGACAGCCCGCCTCCTTGCATAGCTAGTATCCTTACTGAACTCAAGGTCGTCTGTCTCATAGGTAAGATCTGGGGTGACCATATTAATTTTAAAAGCATTATTAGTCGGCTTAAAAATGATTGGAAAGCCTCAAAGGTATAGATGATAAAAACTTTGTTTGGAGCAACAGTCCTTGGTTTGTCCAGGGTCTTAATTTTGTCTTGCTCCCTTGGCTACCAACCTTTAACTCTTATACCACCGACATTACTCATGTCGAACAATGGGTTAGAGTCTACTGCTTACTATTACAGAGTTGGAATTTACCCACCATGACTAACCGCTTGAATCATGTAGGCAAAGTCATTCGCACGGATGACAACTATAGGTATTTTTTGAAAACTAAGTATGCTAAGGTTTGTTTGAATATTGATATTACTAAGGCTCTACCTAGTTCTTATACCATCGATAATCAAATTTACGGCCTCTCTTACGAAGGGATATTGACCCCTTGGGCCCTATGTGGGGACCTTTCCCGTAAGATTGAATTGTGCCCCTCTCGTAAAGTAAAAAAAACGACTCAAGTTATTATTAAAAAATTCTATAAAAATTATGAACCTCAAACTTCGGATAATAACCAGGAAGGTGATAACCAACCCGATTATAATGATGATAGGTGGATTAAAAACCACCCCAAAATTGCCACGAAAGCACAAATCTAGGCCGACAAAAAATCTAGACTTGCGACTTTGAATTATTCTAGACCTACATACCAGAAAATAGGTCAACAGTATCGACCCAAACAACCTGCCCTACCGGATAAAATTAACGGGCCGCCTCCCCAGCCCAAGTCTCTCCCTCCGCAACTGACATTTTGTCTCGGACCCCCACCCTCGCCCCTCCTCCATTTCAAATTTGAGCACTTCTAATCCTTTTGCACCACTTAATAATTACGAGTCACTAATCATGATTACTTCTAATGATTACGAATTGTATGTGTCACCTACTTATGATCAGAATGCCTCCCCTTAGACCCTAATGGGGATAACATAGTTGATGACGATCTTTATTGCTCGGAAGATTTTCAGGACGATGATAATTTGTATAATGATAATCTTCTTACTCTTTTAAATGAAGTTGAAACTGACTAGCTTTCTACTGATTCTTCCAAAAAACGGAAACTTGAAGACGCAAATGACTATGCTTCTTCTGCTAAAAATTATGATTAATTTGTTCCTCACTTCCTACTGCATGGAATTTCGGCCACCTTTGATCATTCATTATGCTCTTTGCTTACTCTTGGATTATTGGAACTGTATTTGCAGGATCCATTCTAACATTTGCTTTGATAGCCATTATCTATCTTTCATCTATCCATTAGGGAATCCAAGCTTCATCTTGGTCTGTGTTGTTTGTGTAATAATACCCTATGTGGTATTTGGTCTTGCAATTTATGAGGTTATGTTGTCTGCTTACATGACTTGGTCAGTAGTGTTGTCGGGCTCCTTGGGATTCTTATCCTTTGGAAGATTTTATTCTACCATCGGCAAGCAAGGTCACCCATCTTATCAAGAATTGCCTTAGATTGTTCAACATCTTTAATTCCGTGCACTGTTTGTCCCAAGTGTTTATTAGGTACTTGTAGTCTCACATAGCCTATAACGGGCTAGTAATTACATTAATGAATTGATGCTTATATTACATTTGTGAGCTTGCAATTATTCTTGTAATGATCTTGGTCATTACTTATGAACAAGGACACGGCTCACACCCGTAATCCTTTCGACCAAAGCCTTTGCGCTTCTTTTGCACCTTCCTGTATACAGGAAAGTTTCCCTCTTTTGAGAGTTGACCTTCTTGCTCGCTGAAATGCCCCTGCCTCTACGATCATCAACGATAACTAAATGGGGTACTACCCCAAGGCGTGACCACTGGTGGCGGCTTTGTGCATCGTCATAATTTGATCTTGTTTTGGGAATATAATTACGCCCCTTTCAATTTATGCCTCGTAATTTATTACAACATGTATGGCAAGACCCTAAGATTTATTATTAATGTTGTGCCTTGCTTCTTAGGGAAATTGCTTAGATTCGAAAGTTCCCCATGTTATTTTTTCTATAATAAGTCCAATTGTTGGTTTATTTAACCCTCCAGGTAGCTTCATCAGGTTAATATTATATCTTATTTACTTACAATTCTCGGCTATACCGTCCAGTTAAGCATATCTATTTTTTGGCTTGATTGCTTTAGCAATTGTGTTACGATTACCTTTTGTATGCTCCACATTTTAGTGAAGTGCTTTTCATATACTATACAATACAGTTCTAAGAGTTATTTAACTTGGATTGACACCAAATGTCAATTACCTTCCTTGCACTCAATATTTCTATCCATTTTATAAAATGAGAATTATTAGCTGGAATGTTTATGGGGCAAAGAAGCCCACTGCTAAAGGAGAACTTAAATTCCTTAAGCAAAAATATAATTCCGACATCCTATTTGTTCTTGAAACTCGAACTTCAAACTTTCACTCTATACCGTCCAATTAAGCATCGTTAGGATTTCATCATTTCCAGATTATCGACCCGATTGGCCAATCTGGTGGTCTCTGGGCTTTATGAATTTCTAATAATATTGACCTTATCTTGATCGTTAAAGAAGACATAACAGTATCTATGCATGATCTTGACAGGAAAAATCAAAAAGAAAGTATATTCACAACAATCTATGCATTGGCTCAACAATCATCAAAACAACTCTTTTGGTCTTCTCTAGCTACCTTGGCCAATTGATGGAACCTGCTTTGGCTTCTCATTGGTGACTTTAATGAATTACTCTCACTACGAAATATAAAAGGAGGGAACCTTCCGCATATTAACAGAACCAACCTACTCCAATGTTTTCTGTTAAATACTCATGCCATGGATATTCCCTACATAGGGTGCCTATTCACTTGGCGATGACAATTTAACTCTGACATGATATATGAAAGATTTGACACAACCCTTTGTAATAATGATTGGATGTCCTTATATCTTGATTTGATATTGACTTTAGGACCTTTCTCTTACTTGCATCATGCACCTATCTTATTCCATACCAGATCTCAAAATGATATTATTAAAAGACCTTTTAAATTCCAAACTGATTGGACTCATAATCAAGAATCGGTTGAAATCTTCAAATAGATTACCCGAATTCGAGGACTCCGTAAGTACTCTTTAACCCGCAAAATGAAAAGTCTCAAATATGATCTAAAAGTGTGGCACAAATATTGATATAGAAATCTATCCCATAAATTGTCCAACAATATTGACGAACTAGAATTTGTCCAATCTAAACTCTTAATAAGCCTAAACGACCAAAGGCTTATCCGATGGTAGGACAGATTGATTAAACAATGTGAAAACTCATGTTTTTTAAACTCAAATTTTGGAGAACTTATTACAGAAAATAATGGCTTTCTCAAGGAGACAGAGATTGAAATTCTTTCATTTCAAAAACAAAATTCGCACTCAAAGACGTAATCTGTTTCGTAGATCCATCTGGGGTCTGGATAGATTATTCGAGCGTAGTCCCCAACATTTTCTCTGAATGTTTTAAACAATGATTCAAAACTTATTTTCCCCAGTCTAGAGATTTGCAAGTATATGTTCCCCTTGTAATTACCTAAGATCAAAGTAACCTCCTTATTCAACCATCCTCTTGTGATGAAATTCGACAGGCCATCTTCCAGATGGAACCTTGCGAGGCCCCTGGTCCTGATGGTTATGGACCACTTTTCTTCCAAAAATATTAGGATATTGTGAAGAATAATCACATTAATAATTGCATTGACAGTTATTTTCATTCTCAAATTGGTATTTGATGTCTCTACAGCAGTCCAAGATTTCTTTCACTGTGGTAAATTACTGAAAGAAGTCAACCACACGATCATAACTCTGATGCCAAAAATTCAAGATTCAGAAAGCCCAAATCACTTTCGTTCAATCAGCTTATGTAACACTATTTATAAGATTATCTCGAAAATCTTAGTAAATAGATTACGGCCTTTGTTGCAATCTAATATTAGCCCACACCAAAATGTGTTTGTTCCTGAACAAAATATCCAGGATAATATTATGCTCGTGCACGAGATCAACTATATGTTCTACTATTTCAAAAATAAAAATGGGTGGATGACACTGAAATTAGATATGGAAAAGGCATATGACATAATTGAATGGGACTTCCTATTCCAAGTTCTTCACAAATTTGAATTCTCTCAACAATGGATTAATTGGGTCTGTGAACGTGTAACTATAGTCTTGTATTCCATTAATATAAATGGTCAACTTCATGACATTTTTAAGCCAACTCGAGGTTTAAGGCAGGGGGAACCCTTATTGCCATATCTGTTTATTATATGTATGGAGGTTCTCCCTAAATGTCTTACGCTTGCCTCCATGGAAAAGAAAAGTGGGATTGGTCTTAAAATAGCACCTCATGCTCCTATAATCCTGAGTCTATTTTTTGCGGATGACAATATCTTGTTCTGTAAAGCTCACTGCATATTAGCAACAATTATTAAAAAAACTACTAGATAATTTTTGCTCACAATCAGGCCAACTTGTGAATTATCATAAATCTTCGGTCATTTTCTCAAAGAAAGTGTCTCCGGCAGCTAAGCAAGCAATTGCAACAATCTTAAATGTCCCTCAAAAAAGTTCACTAGGAAAATACCTAGGTATATATTTTAACGATAAAACTACGAATGCCGCTACATTTAATAATTTAATTACAGCGACATCGAGTAAAATCCATGCATGAAAAAATAACACACTCTCCAATGCTGGAAATACGGTACTGATTCAAAGCAACCTTGAAGCTCTACCGTCTTATATTATGCAATCACACAAATTCTTTTGGAGATCTAACTCTAACTCGGAAGGACTGCCTCTGATAGTTGGGAATAAAGTTTGTAGACCTAAAACTAAGGAGGCTCGGACTCAAGAAAACAAACCTACGAATCAAGTTTTTTTGGCCAAATTAAGCTGGAAAGTCCTTACGCAGCCCTAGAATATGTGGGTGAAGCCTGTCAAAGCTATATCATCACAAAACGAATTTCTTTGAAGAACGAAGAAAAAGCTCTTATTCGGCCATTTGGAACCAAATTCTGAAAAATAGAACAATCCTTCGTAAAGGCATCAGATGGATCCTAAAAAATGGAAATGATATCAATTTTTGATTTGATAATTGGCTATTGCTGAACACCTTGGTCTGTGTGCTCGGGATATTGATAATCCCAACCTTAAAGTCAGTGATTTTATCACTAATAATTATGAATGGGATTTTGCTAATTGCTTTAGTTCGTCCCTACATCTCTTGCTAAACCTATTAAGGGAATTCCCATCCCTCAGCCTTTTCCTGACACGACTTGTTGGGGATATTCAGCAAATGTTATTTTCAATACAAAATCTGCGACGCGACTTGCTCATGACCTTAAACATGGGACATCCCCATCATGGGAATATACTTGGATATGGAAATTGGACTTACCTCCAAAGATCCTTATTTTCCTATGGCTTCTCTTTTATAATGCTCTTCCTATATGTTCCATCCTTAATACTCATGGAATGAATGTACAGGATGTGTGCCCTCTCTGTAATTCAACGTAGAATCTCTAGATCATCTATTCCATGTTGTCCTTGGTCTAGTCAAATTTGGAATAACACCCATGTTCTTCAATGGGCTTCTATTCCTTCTTCTTCTCAATTTACCTTTGTTCAGCTTTGGCTCGCTGATCTTCATAAATATCAATTCTATAATCTTCTGAAAGTTGCTTACCTACTTTGGCTCATTTAGAAATCTCATAATGAGAATGTTTTTAACACAAAATCGGCCACTCCACTTTCAGCTATTTTACATGCAACAGCCTTATATCGAGAATGAAAAATCCGTGTAGAATTAGATTCTGCCTATTTTAATAGCCCTAATCCCAAATCTACTTGCAAGACCCCAACGACGCGCCACATTAAATGGGAAGCGCCCCTCCAGGAGCTTTAAAGTTAACTTTGATGGTGCTTGTATGCAAGACAACTCAGCAGCCAGATTCATTATTCGAGACAACCAAGGTCATTTCCTCCATGTTGAAGCCATCAACTTAGGTTATTCCTCCTGGTAGCCGAAGCAACAACGTTGTGTAATGGTATTCGAAGAGCGGTCTCTCCACCCCCAACAACCACATATTGAGGGTGATAACCTCACCGTTATACGATCGATTCTTAGACAGTGCCGGCCTCCTTAGCAAATTTAGTCCTTATTTCTTGAGTGTCTCTCTCTTCTTCACCAGATCCCGTCTGTCTCCATTGGTCACACCTCCCATGAGGGGGATCGGGCAACCAACTATCTATCCAAATTCGACATGTCAATCATGGACTCTTTACTCTTTGATAATGCTTAAAAATAGGAGTACTTTATTTTCCATCCTCCTATATGATAGGTCCCTTAAATCTTTCTTTCTTGAGTGATTTCTGTATATATTGCTAAAGAGCAAAATAATTTCAACTTTAGTTCAGTTTGAAAACTATTTCCGTTGATATGGTCCACGTAGGATCGGAACGCCCAAACCTTTTTTTTCTCTTATTCTGCCTAAAACCACCAAGTGGCGGTTTTGCACCTTGTAAAATGCAGTGAATGAAATGCCCATTTTACTTGATTCTGTCTAAAACCGCCACTTAGTTTAGCGGTTTATAAACTGCCAAATCAAATGGCGGTTTTAG
>ONZA01015079.1:26529-38927 GCA_900322205.1 Kewa caespitosa | reverse complement strand
TGTGTGAGCTTATGGGCCATCAAAGCCCATAACCCAAATGGCCAAGTTAGGTTTTGAACGAATCCAATTCGCTTTTGGCTCATCTAACCTGTTTGGACCCATTTTCCCATGGTCATGTTGACCGTTGACCACAACCCATTTAAGGGGCATTTTCGTCAATTTGTGGCTCACTGAGCATAAGCACGAAGCACAGACCTTTCTCAAGGAGGACCATGACCCTTCATAGAGAGGGAAGGGAGATTTGAAGACCCTTTCCTTATTTGCTTGGCATATATGGACGTTTCCACTAAGGGAATGAGGCACTTGGGCATGCAAGGGCCCAAGAGCCAGCCAGCCCGGTAAAGAGCGGCCTCCCCACCGTAAAAATATCAAACCCTAGCCAGAGTTTGAGAGACTAAAGGCCCTACAGAAAGGATCTGCACACATCCCAAGAACCTGCACACAAAAATAATCTCTCAATAGTTACGCATTCATTGCGCATCTCTCTCAGCATTGATCCCTCAAGTGCCTGAGTTCGAAGCGCTTTACTACGCTTCCTGTTTGCCCCTCGGCTTCTCACATGGCTGACCACTTCATCAGTTGTCCTGAACTGACTTAAGCATCATAAGAATGATCCCTGGACCTCGCCAGGGGCAGTTCACATTTTCTCTTTTGCAAGTCACTTCGGATCTACAGGGGAGACCTCGGATACCCTTACCCCTCAAGCAGCCAAAGACACTTCGACCCTTTGAGATTCAAGGGACCACTTCGACCCCCAATAAGAAAAACTTCGAAAGATTTGGCGCCGTCTGTGGGGAGTGGTTAGTGAAAAGTTTCATGAGATTAGGGAATAGAAAACACATCCAAACACCTTCACTAATTGAAGACATGTATCACCACAATTCAGCCTCTGCTAGTTCATCAAGGAGGAACCACCCTCCTCCCGTGGGATCGGTGACCCGGGCAAAGCTTGTCGCGTTACAAGCAAACATCCTAGGAGATATGCAGAAGATGTGCATAACCTTGCGGGATACCATACGAGGGAACAAAAAATAAGACGAAGTCGAAAAACCCACTTTAGGCAACATTCCTAACCCTTAGAGACGCGACACTTTGAAGTCCACCTGAGTTCTCAAATCTTACCCTTTTCAGCTCAGCCAATCAGGTTCATCCGATTCACGCTCTAAGGGAAGGAACTCAGGGCATAGAAGTAATCGGTTCTCTCAAAGTTTGGGAAAGGCTGACTCCGACCTACAACACGAGCTCGATAGGATCAGAGGGAGAAGGCTAGAAAGGCTCACAAAGAAGACACAGACGACCTTAGACACTTCCTAAGGTTCAGAGAAGTAGAGAAGGAAAAAGAAGAGCGGAAAAAGGAGAAGTACGACAGATCCCTTGGGGGCAATTGCGATCACTTTAGAAAGTACTTTGACCTGGGAGATACTTTGGATCTAAACATGTGGGTGCCCTTTAGTGAGGAGACCATGGAATACCCTATTAGCCTCAACACGACGATAGGGAAAATCAAGCACAATGGTATTTATGTCCCCAAAGGAGCACATCCTGGCTTACGACGCAGCCATGATGGCCCAAATCCAAAACGACGCTACCATGTGCCGTCACTTCGTTGGAACATTGGAGGGTTGAGCACTGTAGTGGTTTAATCACCTACCCCACAATAGTGTACACGACTACAAATAACTCTGCGAGATCTTCATGGAAAACTTCATGACTTTCAAAAAGACGGAGAAATGTTTCGAACACCTCTTCAATGTCACGCACGACAAAAATGAATTCATGAGAGATTACGACAAGAGGTTGAACGACGAATGCCTGGAAATAACCAATTTAGATTATGTCATCTCTTGCACTGCGTACATCAAAGGCATCATCCGAGGTAGTGAGATCCTTCAAGACTTTGAACACATGATGCTCCAAGGCCAAAACCTGACCTTAGCTTATGTCCGAGCTTATTCGTCCAAAGTCTTCACCGCCTGGGAGAGATCGGGGAGAGACATGGTAACAGGCAATTACCGAGTTGACAAGTTTAGAGAAGGCCGAGGTACTCGGCATGGAAAGCACGAGGAGAGAAGGGCGGAGACTTTGAATGTTGAGAAGCCGAAGTTCAAGAAGGGTAGAGTGAACCGCGCCAAAGGGGGAAAAACCGGGGCTAAAAAACAGTTCCATAAGAAATCTCTCGAGAGCCCAGCGGTAAATAAGATCATGAACTGCAATCAGGAAGAGGTCATGGAAAAGATAGACCCCAAAATGCTTCCCGACCCAACCCCCATGAAGGAAAACAACAAGAGCTACTTCTTCTGCCATTACCACAAGGCTAATGGGCATAGCACAAGATACTGCGCGGAGCTCGATAGTCACCTCGAAGCCCTGGCCAATGATGGAAAGATCAACTCCTTCCTGAATGACGCAACCACTACCTCCGTATGGCTGGACCAGGGGACAGGTGAAAGTTCCACCTCTGCCTCGGATTCTTGCGAGGTCGCAGTTATCTCGGGTGGTCCAACTATAGGATGTTTCACCAACAAAGCGAGACGAGCTCACTCAGGTCCCTCAACCAAATCCTATTAGGTGATGAAGTCCCCAAATTCGGGAAACCCATCTACTTCAATGAATCTCATGCTTGCCCACTACAATTTCCTCATGATGACCCATTGGTCATAGATGTAAAATTTGCAAGTACTCTTGTAAAAAGGGTACTTGTAGATACCGGAAGCTTAGTGGATGTCATCACCTACGGATGTCTCAAAGACCTCAGCTATTCAGTCGAGAAGGTCACGCCCATCAGCCACCCCGTGATAGGCTTTGGAGGAAATCAAGTCATCCCATTAGGAAGCATATAGCTGCCCCTCAGAATAGGAGCAAAGAATGAAGCAAGGCGCATTGCCTCTGAGTTTTTGGTGGTCAAGGTACCCCTGGCATACAACGTACTGATAGGAGCAAAGAATAAAACAAGACCAATGCGCACATCAAAATGGTGCTACTAACAATGAAGTACCACCGAGACAATGGTGAAGTAGGTAAAGTGTGCGGAGATCAAAAAATAGCTCGATCTTGCTACGTCCAATGTCTTAGCAAAGGCTCCCTAGAAAGAAAGAAGGTCCCCTCAACAAGTCAGAGGCCAGAGTCAAAGAGGAGGAAAAGGGACAACGTCGTTGTCCACGAAACAATGGCCCCTCTAGAAATCAAGTCAAAATACAAGGAAAAAGACATTCAGTGCCTGATGATAGATGCCCCTTTGCCCGAACTACTTGATGCCAGAATTGAGGAACAGAAGAGAGACAAACCCTCAGGGGGCAAAGTGGAGGTAATCTTGGACCATTCTCGGCCCAAACGCGTCATGTATCTTGGTGACGACCTCGACAAAACCACTACGTCCGGACTTTCCGAACTCCTTTGAGAATACGAAGACCTGTTCACTTTCAGACCTGACGAGATGCCAAGAATCAGTAAAGAGCTCATGGAGTATAACCTCGGAATTAATTCGAAATTAAAACCAGTGAAAAAAAGAAGACGCACCTCGGGGAAGAGCGGAGTAAAGTTGCCGCTAAAGAAGTACAAATCTCTTGGAAGGTGGTTTCATCAAGGAGTCTAAGTATCCGAAATGGCTTGCGAATGTGATGATGGTCAAAAGCAAGAGGAGCAATGGCGAATGTGCGTAAATTACACTGACCGTAACAAGGCATGCCCGAAGGATCACTTTCCCCTTCCACGGACAATGAGCGAGCATGAGTTGCTCAGCTTTATATAATCCTTCTCGGGATACTACCACGTCTTCATGAGCAAGAAGGATCAAATCTGTATAGCCTTCATTTTTGATGAAGGAGTATTCTGCTACAAGATGATGCCGTTCGGCCTAAAGAATGCATGAGCTGTGTTCCAGCGACTGGTACAAAAAGTCTTTAAAAACCAGATCAACAAGAACCTAGAGGCCTACGTTGACGATCCGATCACAAAGAGTGACAAGTCATCCAATCATGTGGACGAACTGAGGGAGACATTCGAAACCCTCAGGGAAAATCAGATGAAGTCAAATCCCAGCAAGTGTGTGTTTGGGGTACGTGGCGGAAAATTCCTCGAATTTATGGTTAGCGAAAGGGGAATAGATGCTAACCCCGAGAAAGTGCAAGCAGTCCAAGAAATGGAGCCCTTGAGAAAGTTGAGGCCCTACTTCCAGGTGCACCAAATCGTAGTCCTCACCAACCAGCCTTTGAAAAAGTTGCTCGACAGGTTGGGATCCGCGGGGAGGGTCCAGAAATGGGCCCATGAGCTAGCTTTCTATGACATTGTTTATGAACTATGAAGGGCGATCAAAAGCCAAGCTTTGGCAGATTTCTTCATGAGCTGACACGTTCAGATCACGTGCTAAAGGCCTTGGTCGACCACTGGTCCATAAGTGTCGATGGATCATCTTGCAAGGCAGGTAGTGGAGCAGGAATAGTAATTTCCTCCCGCGAGGGAGATGTGCTTGAATATGCGGTAAGGTTCAAATTTCAAGCATCCAACAATGAAGCCGAATACGAAGCCCTTCTCGCTGGTCTAACTCTTGCTCGCACTGCGGGTGCCTAGAAAATACAAGTCCAAATGGGCTTATAGAAGGTGGTTTTCCAAGTTGATGGGAGCTACGAAGCTAGAGGAGATGAAATGAGAGCCTGCCTTGCAAAGGTCAAAGAGGCAATGAACGGCCTCGAGGAAGTGGTCGTGAAGTACATCCCTAGGTTAGAAAATTATCACGCCGACGCTCTAGCCCGATTGGCCAGTTTGTCCGCTAAAGGCCTACACGGGAATATCTTCTAGGAAGAAATTGAGAAGCATAGCATCGAAGAAGGGGTAAACATCAATGTGCTAGATCGATCTGACGATTGGATGGACCATATTATCTCGTACTTATGAAATGAAGTTCAATCTTAAGACGTGAAAGAAGCCTAGAAAATGAAGAACAGGGCCAAATGGTTTGTCCTCAAGAATGAAACACTTTACAAGAAAAGCTTCACTCACCCCCTCTTGAAGTGCGTATCACGCAGCCAAGGGGAAGAAATCTTACCAGAAACACACTATGGCACGTGCGGAGCTCGTCAGGGAGCCAAAACGATTGTGCAGAGAGTAATCCATCTAGGTTTCTACTTGCCTACCATCCAATCAGACGCGGTGTGGTGAAGAAATGTCACAAGTGTCACTACTTCGCTCCTATACCCCGTCTCCCTACTGCCAAGCTCACTTCTATCTTGGCTCCCCTGACCTTCCATCACTGGGGCATGGACATCTGGGGACCCTTCCCCAGCCACCGGTCAGGTGAAGTTCATCATAGTAGCTAGCTATTACATTACAAAGTGGGTGGAAGCTCGGGCGATGAGAAGTACTACGATCACCAACATGAGGAAGTTTATCCTAGAAAACATCCCCACGTGGTTTGGGGCACCTTGGAAGATCATTTTCGACAACGGAAGGAAGTTCGACACTCCAAAGCGAACTGACTGTTAGAAGAAAACAAAGTAAAAGCCAGTTTCACAATAGTAGCTCGACCTCAGACCAACGGCTCAGTAGAATCCAGCAAAAAAACCTTGGTAACGGGGATCAAGAAAAAGCTAGATGGATCCAAGGGATTATGGACAGAATAATTGATCGAGGTGCTATGGGCCACAAGAACCACGGAAAAGGCCATCACCGGAGAAACACCATTAAACCTAGTTTATGGGTTGGAGGCGATTCTACCAATCAATATCTTGAAAAGAAGTCCAAGAGTGGAACACTTCAACGGAGAAAAGAATTCTGAAAGGCTCAGGTACCATCTAGACCTACTACCCGCAGTCAGAGGCGATGCCCTCCTATGAGCATAGGTATACAAGCTGAAGATGACCCGTGCATTCAATCATAATTTCAAGATCAGGAGACTCCACGTAGGAGACCTCGTGCTTCGAAAAATGGAGTCCGTCGGAAGACTGATGAAGATGGAAAGCTGACACCGAATTGGGAAGGCCCCTACAAAGTTTATGATGTCATTGGGTCCCAAGACGTACTCGAAGCGATGGATTGATGCCAGATCCTGAGAACCTGAAACATTAACAACTTACTTAGATTCCATATATGAGTTGCATGTGGCTCATTCTATCTTATGTCCAAGGGGTAGGCACCCCCAAAATGCCTCCTATCTCTTCTTTTTGGATATGAAGAGCTCATCTTGGAGTTACCTCGGGGTCGCCACCCCTTATCAGCCAAGAACAAAAAGTTCGTTCCTAAAAGTTATATTCTCATCTCGTCAATTCACGGACAACAATTAATGAAGTCCTACCATGAGGTCCACTTAAAGAATAAGACCCCACCACGGGGGAAAACTTACGAACTACTTAAAAATGGGTTGAGCAAAAACTAAAAAATAACTAAACAGACATTCTGGTTTGCAAAATTAGTAAGTTAGCTCAATTAAAATGTCCCACCCTGGGGGCGAATTTGGGAAATAACCAACCTCTTCGTCAACATGGACGATAAACCATAACACGAACTTGTCCGACTTCGGATGAAAATAACATGTTTGTTTAAGAAGGGGCAAGACCTTGGGATAATATCCCGAGCTAAACCTAAGGCAAACACCTCGGTTTGACTTGCACTTAAACAAACACTTTATTGAAGAAAAAAAACAAGCACAGGAGAATCAACACAAAAAACTGATGAAGAGAGAGAGCATCTTTCCATTAAGATAAGGCAAAATGCCTTAACATTACAAATTACAAGGACAACCCAATTACACAAAGCAAAAATCAAAAAACTACAGCCGAGCAACTGACAAATGAAAGACCAAGAGACCTCTTACTTGATAGAGGGACGACCTACACATTGCCATGTGCTATATGACGAAAAAAACTTTATAGCATGTAGAGGCCAAGACGACCAAGCCACTACCATGTCTTAGATAACTTGCAGAGCTCCAGTGGATCTCCCATGAAATACAAAAGCCTGCACATTACCATGTGTTCATCCGCCGAAGATTGACCTCGGAGACCACGCAGAGAACGAGCAGGCCAACACATTACCATGGTCGTATTTAGTGAGATGCCACTTGGATGACCTCCGCTGATCCTATTGCTCGGTTTTGTCATCCTCAGCCGGTGATGACTTCGGCTGAGGAGCCTTTTTACACCGGTTCTCAGGATGCCTCATGAAGCCCTTTCCACCAGAAAAGCGAGAGTGACCGACGTTGATACCGTCAATTAAACCAACAAAGGGGTCAGAGCCGAATTTCTTCCGCGGAGACTACGCTAACACTGTCTCCAACTTGGCCCACATCTACGCAGCAGCTTCATGACCTTGATTGCCCTCGACCTGGTTCACCACAATGGTAGCCAGGATGGCCTTGATGGCGGCCTATGATCCCAAGACCACCATGAAGGCCTCCTTCATCTAACCCTCTCTCCTCTTGGCCACCTCTTTCACCTCCTAACGAAGGGAAGTCGCTTCGGCCGCCCTCTTCGAGACCTGGCCTCGGTCACCTCGGCCTTCTTCAGGCTGCCTTGAATTCAGCCTCAGCCTTCTCTAGACGAGCTCTCGCTTGGGAGAGCTCCTCTTCTTGGGCCTTTTTCTCGGCCGCTACAGCCTCCTCACGGGCCTTCTGAAGTGCATAGTCATGGGCCTTAAAGCGACCCTCGGCGTTCTCCAACCGCATCCAAAGGTCAACATTCACCGAGACATAATACGTTGTAGAGAGAAGGACCTAAAGAAAAGGAAAATTTCAAGCCATTGATTCAATATTGAAATAATCGACCATCAAGTTGAAAGTCAAACCTGGTAGGCCTACTTCAGCTCGATACTTCGAGTCACCCCCGGACTCATCTCCATGTCGGTGATGTCCTCGACGGGGAGGAATTTCTTGATGACGTAGTTCGTCATCTTCATCTTTCCTTCCTTGGTGAGCCGAAAGTACAACGGGAAGGGGTGCACTCCATTTGGTAACTCCTTCGATGCGTCGAAGTTGACCCGCGCCGACTTCTCCTTCACCGGTGGTTCATCAACGATCTTGCCTTTGCATTTCTCCTTGGCAGACTAGGGAACCGCGTTGTGCCCCCTTCAGTCGAGGAAGTCCTCGACTTGGTTTCAGTTTGGGGCTTATTCAAACATGTCCCCAAGAGATCGGCCACCATCTCATTCACATCGTCAGAAATGAGGATGGGGGCAGGGTCAGAGGAGTTCCCCCTCGACCTCTTGCCTCCAGCAAACGAGGAAGCTTTCTTCCCCTTGGGTACGCCGACCAGGATGAATTGTAGAAAAAAGATGAATTAGCAACTAATGAAGAGAAGTGAAAAGAAGTTTGCAAATACTCATAGAGTTGAGAATATCCTCCGCCTCGAGCTTGAGGCCCTCGACCATCCTTGCATGGACCTCGGCAGTGGAGGTTTTTCTGTGAATGTCCTTTCTCTCGCCACACAACTTAAGGCAGCCATCGCCGCCTCTGCAAAAGGAGAACAATGAAGTCATAAAAGGAACAACGAAGGAAAGACGAGCTGCGTAAGACATATTGCTAAAAGGTACCCATGCTCCACTTCTGGCTGACCCCAATGAAGACAAGGAAGTCATCATCTCCCAACAACCTCTGTGACAGTTGCTAGTACAGGGGCATCTTCACCCGGGTCTTCGACCCTTTCTAACCCCTCTTCACTTCCCATCGGAAGTATTTTTGAGTGTCCAGATCGGCCTTGATGGGATGAACTCCCTCCTCTCGAAGGCCAAGCTCACTAACTCGGCCACATTCCATGATGGAATGCCCTGCGTTAGTCCATCGTCCTTCTTACCCTACCCATTAGGAAGCTGAAATACTCCTTCCAACCGTGGTTTGAGCTGGGATGAGGTGGCCCCACCGCATACTCAGGTTTTTTCGTAAAATGGAAAAACACCTCGTCCGTATTGTTCGGGGTTATGGCCTTTATGATGGAAAACCACAACCCCAAAGTTGGCTTGACCTCATGGACTTTGCAGTACGCGATAAAGTATGAGATCATCATCCTGCTGTTCGGAGCTAGATGCTAGGGGGTGAGACTGTAATCATGCAGCAGTGAAAGAGTGAAGGAGTGGAGGGGAAGCCTAAACCCAGCCTCACTCATCAGTTTACTCACAGTGATACTATACACCGGCGGTCTCATCACCCTGCTACTCGATCTTGGCCTCACCAGCTTCACATCGTCCAGAGATTCGAACATTCCCGTGGTCGAGGCCACCTCGTCATTACCGATGGACCAGCAGCACCTAATCTCCTCTACCGGCCTCCTATTCTTCTTCATAGGTTCTAAGCCCAACACCTTGTTGGCCATTGCTACTCTGCGATCCAGGAGATAGGGAGGTTGGCAGACAACTGTTACTGTGGAAGATGAAGGGCTCACTACCAATGCTGAAGCCCGGGTACATGAGACAGCAAAACAAAAAATAAAATCAACTTACTGGAGGATGAAGTAGAGTCAGGACTCTTAGGAAAAATAGCCATTCGCCACTTGCGAGAGCGAAGGAAGGAAGGCTCGGCAAAAGCCGACATGGACTCGTCCACAAGATTGCGAGGTCGCTCTTTCGCAAGCCTCTTGAGATGAACCGTTCCCTTTCGGGCCATCGATTTCCTCTTCACTGATTGCGAAGTCTGTGCCAGATTCGCCGAGCCTAACGAACCATTCCGGCTTCCACCTCTAGCAAGATGAAAAGATACCAGTTCGTTCTTTACAGACTCTAAAACCTTAAAGTACTCGGCCTTCTGTTTTCAAATTTCCCCCAAATAATCCCTTTGCCCCTTAGCCGAGGTACCAGACGCAGACTTTGAAGATCGGCCAGACATAATTGAAAAGAAAGACTTCGGAAAAAGAAATGCAAAGGGAGGTAAAGTAATTACATGGAAGGACTAAAGCTCTGAACAAGGTAGTTGAAGATTGGAAGCCGAAGTGTTTGAAGATTAAAGGGCGAAGTACTTGAAGATTAAGCTTCGAAGTACTTGAATAAACAAAGGAGAAAAACTTGAATTTCTGGAGATTCTCTCTCTAAAGGGGGGAACTTGCTCTCTCTAGAAAATACTAAAACACGGCAAGGGTGAAATAAGGAAAGTTGGGCCTTTCTATAGAAGGTCCACGCAGTAAAAACCCTAAGGTCTCTGAACACTCAACACGTGTCATGCTCAACTGTCCTCCACGTGTCCATCATTCTCCTATCCCGGTTGATGTCCCGAAGCACGCACCAAGGAACAGTTCGGATTAGGTACCAATCTCGGAAGATGAGGTCCGACCTAATCCAAGGGCAAATGATTGGAACCATTTCCCCAAGGTCATGCTGACCGTTGACCACAGCCTATTCAAGGGGCGTTTCTGTCAATTTGCGTCTCACTAAGCATAAGCACGAAGCGCTGACCCTTCCCGAGGAGATTTGAAGACCCTTTCCTTAATTGCTCGGCATATATGGATATTTCCACTAATGGAATGAGGCATTAAGGCATGAAAGGGCCCAAGATACAGAGGGCCCGGTAAAGCGCCGCAGCCGCACCGGAAAGATCTCAAACCCTAGCCAGGGTTTGAGAGACCAAAGGCCTTGTAAAAAGGATCTGCACACGTCTCAAGAAGGTACACATAAAAAAAATTCTCTCATTAATTACGCATTCATTACGCTTCTCTCTCAGCATTGATCCCTCAAGTGCCTGAGACTGAAGCACTTTACTATGCTTTCTATTTTCCCCTCGGCCTCTCGTGTGGCCGAGCACTTCATTAGTTGTCCTGAATTGACATAAGCGTCGGAGGAACGATCCTTGGACCTCGCCAAGGGCAGTTCACATTTTCTCTATTGCATGTCACCTCGAATCCATAGAGGAGACCTCGGATACCCTTACCACTCAAGCAGCCAAAGACACTTCCACCCTTTGAGTTTCAAGGGACCACTTCGACCCCAGTAAGAAAAACCCCAAAACATAACCAAATCCAGTTCGGTTTTCATTGCCATGCCCCCAAACGGTCCATGATGCACATCCTAAACATGAGTCTTGTGGCCCAAGGCTTACAATAAACCCAAATCCATCTCCATGCTTGAGTCATGCCCAAGGCAAAACAAGACCCTAATGCGAAACCCAAACCCATCACCTAGACCTCTACTCGCTTGCCCACGGTTTAGCCCCAAAAGCCAATCATTTTTTTCCCAACCCCGTGGCTCCCAACCCAAAACAAAATTTCATTACAAACCCTAAAACACGTCCCATGCCCATCATGTATGTGGTTTGCTCCAAAGAACCCGGAATCACCTTTGATTTTAATCGGATTTTTCTGGGCAGATTCGCAGCAACAAGTTTTGTGGTTAGTTTAGAGTTAAAATTTTATGGGTTTTTTGGGATTTAATCATTAAACCCTACTCATGAACCCCAATATCTTGAATTAATGAGCAATGAACACAAAAAACCAGGTATCCAAACCAGGTTTTAGTTTCAAGTACAAAGAGAATGTTAGGATTAAATTTCTGTTTAAGGAATTGTGATTCTCCTTTTCGGTAGGCTTTCTTCTCCCATAGATGTTCCAACTAATAATTCTCATTAACTAATGAATGGGATGAGAATATAATGCATAATATTTTCAGTTTTGTGAATATCAAGCCTTCGAGGCTAAAAAGGGGCATAATCGTAGTAGTTAAAAAATAAGGCAACGTACTTGAGCATACTAGGTGCTGAAAACTTAACACTTGCGATATGCATAACAATGTTGAATACTTCCTAAACAAGTATGGTCTAAAATGAATTGAAAAGCGTACTTTTTTGCCATAAAATACTTAAAAATATTATATACAGGCTGGTAATCGATAAAGATGTCATTACTCGAAACTGTCCATACTTCATATACTTTCAGATTGTACTTCCATGTGAGGATTATTGAATTGGAAAGAATTATTCTTGATAGTGAAAGTCTACCACCAAAGAGTGTGATGATAGTTGCATGAATGTAAATGATTACAAGAAGAGTCGATGTAATATGAACGAATAAGACCACTTGCTTTGAAAAGGGTGTGAAAAATGATTAGTTGTTTCATGGTATAAAATGGAGCCAAGCAATCATCCATCGTCCTCGCATGCAAAGTGATAGGATGATACCGAATTCCTATCCTATATCTGTGGGTGTAGACACCAAATTTTGGTTCATTTTATTTTGAATAGTTATTAATATAAAAAAAATCCATAAAAGAAATTATTCAAAATCGATAAAAAATATAGAAACTATCAATAGTTAAAAAAAAGAAAAGAAAATCGATAATACTAAAACTCCAAAAAGATTTTTAGCTAAGTTTAGTTCATTAGCTCACATTTTACTTTTGGGGCTAGCCCTTTTGATATATGTACATTGACCTATTAGACTCAACTACAACCCATTTACTAAATCCAAACCAAACAAAAAGAAAAGAGAAATGAAATC
>ONZA01015073.1:14950-29499 GCA_900322205.1 Kewa caespitosa | reverse complement strand
TCCTGCTGAAGAACTTCTGCTTCAAAACTGGAATTATCATGAAAGGAATTTCTTAATTCTTAACTTATACACGGACTTACCGAACAAGAGGGCGGCTCCGATAACCCGATTCCGGGAAGCTTGCAAGGCGCGGTGCGGTATGTCGAGGACCACCGAGCCAAGATAGGATAGGCTTGAGGCTGGTCACAATGCGGCCCAAAGTCCAGGAAGTGCTCGTAGAACCATATCTGCGCATACAGAGAGAGTTAGAAGCTCGATATAAACAACAGAATAAGATAATCAAAAGGCTAAGAGAGGCATTACCTGATCACCTTCCAAAAGCTGCCAAGAAAAATGTCCTTGTTCTTTATTTGATGGCATCCATGCCTCACTTTATTTGATGGCATCCATGCCTCAAATACTTCATCAAGGTCGCATAGCCAAGCGCGCCCTAGTTGTAGTTGCTGATTCTCCCGAAATACTTAAGAGCCGGGAGGTAAGAGAAGTAGAGACGGCTACCCTTGTCCGCAAACAAGGTGCAGGCCAGGAGATAGGCGACGTAGACCCGAACCGTCTGATCTAGAGTAATATTGTCAAGATGGTCCGTAAGGACATCTCGACATATCCCGTAAGGAACATACCCATCATTAGGGGTCGTAAGCCGCACAAAGTCCTCTCCAAACATGACTGTCAATCTCTCCTGCTCGCGAGAGAAAGAGCCATCCAAGGGAACAGGCTCGCCCACCAAGCCTACACCGCTAATCAGTCCAAACTCAATGGCGTGATCGTCATCTCGCCCATCGGGAGATGGAAGGGACCGGTCGTGTCCCAGAAGCGCTCGAAAAAAGAACGCACGACCGTACAGTTCACATACTCGCAACCGCAAAGTGAACCAAACAATGAGCCAAACCCGGTCTCCTCAAAGCGAACGATGAAGTCGTCACCAAGGTCCCTAACAAGAGAGCGGTACGTGGTAATAACCTCACCTATACCGCCGTAACCTCTCAAGTGTGCCCTCTTCTCCTGTGAGAAGATTACGTACGCAATATAATCAACAAAAAAGAACATGCTCAAAAAAATTATGGGCAATACGTAAGTAGACCTATGCATAAAAAAATGAGCATTTCGGAACTCTACCGAACAACACAACACATATGTGACATGAATAATGTTCTAAGGTGATGAAACACAGGCCAACCAGTTCATTTTGATGTTTGATAGTGTTGTGCCCATTCCGACGTCGTGTAAGTTGACATCGTCGCTGGGTCTTCCGACCTGCGGTCGTTCTCAAGCATGACCAGACCCATCCCCGACGTGAGAAGCTACCGTTGTGATATGTCAGGTCGTCATGGACCTGACCTTACGTTGCCTGACTGGGCCCAAACCTAGAGACCCAACGCCCAGGCTTCCCGCGATCCACGCTCCTTAGGGTTGACGTGTCAAGCCCTGATTGGTCTCACATTTCCCAAGGCCTCTATATAAAGGACCCTTGGGCTCCCTGAAAAAGGTACACACTCATTCTCTGATCATTTATGGAAGACACTATCCTGTTCATCTCGGAGCAAATAGTGTCCTCTTTCCTTCTCACTCCGGCTTGTTACTTCGCTTACAGTAACCACGTACTGACTTAAGCATCAGNNNNTAGTTCCTCGGAACCATCCTGGGGGCAGTTCACGTTTGCTACTTCTCGTAGGTTGACGACGCGACAATCCGATATCGACTCATCAGTTCTAATCTCTTCAATCCAATACAGATCGTTCCCTTTGACGTTTCGAGGGCTCAGTACGGAAAAAACCCCGCAACATTTGGCGCCGTCTGTGGGGAGTGAGACGATTTTTGAATGAGATTGAGGAGCGATAAACACATTCCCACACCTTCACCGTTACAAACAATCATGTTTTCCCGGAATGACATTGCCGAATCTCATGCCGCCACACTGCAGAATGATGCCGGTATAGATCTCAAGCAACTTATCAAACGTGTCCGACGTGAGGCACAAGCTGAAATATAGGCCGAGCTAAAGGCCCTGCTGAAAAAGTAAAGAGCGCAAAAGCCCAATGTGGTGCCATCTGGGTCCACCCCTACCCAGATCATGCAGTCCCGACCCTTTAGCATCTCAAGTCGGGAAAGCTCGAGTCACTCTGTGAAGGTCAGCTCCCGACCTCACGTCAATCTTCCCCTCGGTACTCATGCCTCCAGGGGGAAGAAGCCTGAATGCTCTGGAAAACACCACTCCTACGATACGGAGCGGGTGAACATTGACTTACAGAACTTTCTGAATAGTCGTAAGCAAACTGACATGGTTCTAGTGGGAGAGATGCCCCTCGACCTCCGTCAGTTCATCCGCCAAAAAGAAGAAGAGAGGCGTCTTGGAGGAATCGATTTTAAGCCATACTTCCCACCCCGGCTGGGCAAATTGCCTGAGTACACCACCACGGGTGTAGAGATGGGACTGACCACGCAGTCCCCTTTTGCCGACATCATCATGAGCCAGGCAATTCCCCAAGACGTCAAGCTTGGTAAGATCAAGAAGTACAATGGCTTGACCCCTCTGAGCATCTCATGGCGTATGACGCTACCATGATGACGCATAACCGAACCGAGGCGGTGTTGTGTCGTTTCTTTATTGGCACTTTGGAGGGCCTAGCTCTCAAGTGGCTCAACTCGCTCGCTCGTGAAAGCATCTATTGCTTCAAAAAGCTAGCCAAACTGTTCAATAATCATTTCGCGGCTAATGAATGAGAAAGTAAAACTGTTGAATATTTGCTCAAAGTGAAACAATGGCACGACGAGCATGCCAAAAAGTACGTCCAGAGGTTTGCTGACCAATGTTTGCAGATCTAGAACCTAGACCAGAAGATTGCATGCTGTGCATTTATAAACAGTCTACTGGATGGGACCGAGATTAAGATTGAGCTAAACAGGAGGAAGAAAAGCAATCCAGACATGCTCTTCAATGAGGCGCGAGACATCGCCATGCTCATAATAGCATCGTGGGAGCTCTTCTAACTGCAACCTCGTTTGTGGTAGCAAGGGAAGTGCCAAGAGCAAAGGTAAGCCACCTTGTCACGAACGACGAGATCGGCGTCGACATGAAACGCTGAATGTGGAGAAGCCACAGTTCAAGGGAAACTGAGGTGGCCGAGGTGGAGGACGAGGTGGCGGACGGGTTGGCAGGGGCAAACCGCCCTACAAGGCCTCTGAAAGTCCCGAGATGAATAAAATCCTGAACTGCAATCAAGAGGTCATCTTCGCTAAGATGGACCAAAGCCTCCTCCCAAAGGCCAGCCCCATGCAGGAAGCCGACTCCATGGGATGCTCCTTCTTCCATTATCATCGTGATAATCGGCACTCAACCCGGTACTGCCGCGAGTTGGGAAGACATTTGGCGAAGCTGGCTAAATAATGGACGATCAACTCTTTCCTCAAAGATAAAAATCGAACCTCCACGTCGCAGAGCAAAGGGGCAAGCAGCTCGGACAATTCATCCGACTCTGAGGCCACCGCACGAAAAGTGGTCTCGATTATATCTGGTGGCCTTGCTTGTGGAAGAGTGACGTCGAAGGCCAGAAAGGCACACCTTCGATCTCTCGGACAAACCATGCTGGTCCAGAAGGCTCCCAAGTTTGGGAAGCCCATTACGTTCGACAAGTGCGACGCGAGGGAGCTGCAATACCCCCACGACGACACGTTGGTTGTCGAAATCAAGGTATCCAACACCTTGGACAAAAGAACTTTGATAGACACTGGCAGTTCTGTCGACGTTATCACGTCATACTGTTTAACCGAACTGGGATACGATACGAAGAAAAGCGTGCTGTTGAGCTACCCTGTATTCGAATTCGGTGGGAATGAAGTACACCCTATTGGGTCGGTGCAACTACTAGTCCGACTTGCACGCCATCTTGTCGCAGAACTCCTAGTTGTCGATATTCCAATGTCCTATAATATCATAATAGGACGGCCCACCCTCACCGCTATCAATGCAAATGTAATGATGTCAATCCTGACAATGAAGTATTACAACGACGACGGTGAGGTGGGAAAACTTCTGGGCGATTAGAAGTCAGCTCGGCAGTGCTATATAAAGGCTTGATCAAGCCCTCCGTCGCCTTGGGCGAAACGGCCGACCCCGTCATCACAGATGGGGAGCAAAAACTTGTTACCCCGGATGAGGTAAAGGAGCCCGAGCTCAAGAAAGCAAAGAAAGGAGAGGCAGGGCCGTGTAACTCTGCCACGCTGGTAGAAGGAGAACGAAGTAGAAAAGGGAAAGAACCACAATGCTTCATGTTGGAGAGACCAAGACCAGACTATCCCAAACTCATGAAGGAGCCCAAATGCTTTAAGCCAATAGGAGAGAAAGCCGAGGTCATCCTGGACCCGGCGCGACCTGAAAGGGTCACCTATTTGGGAGCCGAGCTGGATGAGAAGCTCAAATTGGACTTGACTGAACTCCTGCGTGAGTTCCAAGATGTTTTCGCGTTCGGCCCAGAGGAAATGCCGGGGATAGATCCTATACTTATTGAACACAAATTGAGCGTGAACCCCAAAATGAAGCCGGTGAAGCAAAAACACCGACACCTCGGGGAGGAAAGAAGCAAAGCTGCCTCCACCGAAGTAAAAAAGCTGCTGGAAGCTGGATTTATCAAGGAATGCATGTATCCGAGATGGCTTGCCAACGTCGTGCTAGTCAAAAAAGCACAATGGGTCCTGGAGGATGTGCGTCGACTACACGGACCTTGACAAAGCATGCAAAAAGGATGATTTTCCTCTACCTCGGATAGACCAGCTCGTCGACTCCACAACGGGCCACGAGCTGTTGAGTTTGATGGATGCTTTCCCTAGTTACCATCAGGTCTTCATGAGGAAGAAGGATTAGAGTTCCACCGCCTTCATCACTGACGACGGGGTCTTCTGCTATACAATGATGTTGTTTGGGCTGAAAAACATCGGGGCAACCTTCCATAGATTGGTACACAAAGTTTTTTGACGTTTTTTAGGCCGTAACTTGGAGGCTTACGTTGATGACCTTACCACCAAGAGCCAATTGGCAAGCGATCACGTCACCGACCTGAGGGAGACGTTCGAGACGTTGAGGGGGTACAAAATGAAACTGAACCCTAAGAAGTGTGTCTTCCGCGTTTGAGGTGGAAAATTTCTAGGCTTTGTAGTGAACCACAGAGGGATCGATGCCAATCCTGAGAAAGTGCAAGCGATCCTCGATATGCAACCACCGTCATGTGTCAAGGACGTTCAGAAGCTGACCGGGTGTATTGCCTCTCTGAACCGCTTCGTCTCCAGGTCGGCAGACAAACCGTTCTTCGCCATGCTCAGGAAATGGAAGAGGTTCAACTGGGGTACGGAAGCAAAAGAAGCTTTTGAAAATTTAAAGAGCTATACCTCGGTCACTTACCCAGGATATCATTTCCCGCACCCGGTGAACTCCTCTTCGTATACTTTGCGGTTTTAGACCAGGCATTCGCGTCCGTACTCATAAAGGAACAGGACAAAGTCCAGACCCCAGTATACTTTACCAGTCATGCCTTGATTGGCACCGAGTTCAGATATTCCATGCCGGAGAAGTTCGCACTCGGCCTGGTGATCACGTCTCGTAAGCTGAGGCCGTATTTCGCGTTGCATTTGATCACCGTCCTGACCAACCAACCTCTGAAGAAGATTTTGGGTCGATTTTAATCCACTAGAAGAGCTCAAGTATGGGCCCACGAGCTGACCGACTACGACATCAAATATGAACCCAGATGGGCTAATGAAGGGCCAACCTTGGCTGACTTCGTGGCCGAGATGACTCCCCCAGCGACCCAGCCCCTCAACTGGAGGGAGAATTGGGAAATGTCCGTTGATGTATCTTCCTGCAAGATCGGAAGTGGCGCCGACGTCACCATGCTGTCCCCTGAAGGAGACTTGTTCGAGTATGCAATAAGGTTCAAGTTCCAAGCATCGAACAACGAATCTGAGTATGAGTCGCTCCTAGCGGGATTGCAGTTAGCCAGATCCGGAGCGAAAAAGATTGAGGTAAAAATGGACTCTCAGCTCGTAGTATCATAGATCATTAGTGAATACGAAGCGAGAGAGGGAAGTATGAAGGCCTACCTCCAGAAGGTAAAGGCCGAACTCATAAAATTTGAAGAAGTGAACGTAATACACGTTCCCCGATCTGAGAACCACCACGCCGACGCACTAGCACGGTTTGCTAGTTCGGCAATTTCAGGCTTTCTCAGAAATATATTTTGGGAAGAACTGAGAGAGAGAAGTATCAGGCTCAGTCGACAAAAGAGGTTGCACTCCTCGACCGAAGTGATGACTGGAGGACTCCGTTGACGTCATGCTTGAGGGATGGTTTACTGCCGGATGAAGAGAAAGAAGCAAAACGACTTCAAGCAAGATCTCGTTGGTTTGTCTACAGAGATGGAGAACTTCTGATGATATCATATTCTTCACCCCTCCTGAAGTGTGTTTCCCGACCCCAAGGGAAACAAATCCTGACTGATCTCCACGAAGGCATTTGTGGAGCTCACCATGGCGGATGCGCCCTCACGTCCAAGGTCATCCCTGCTGGATTCTATTGGCCCACTATTTCCGAAGATGCAGCCGACCTGGTAAAAACATGCGCCAAGTGCCAGTATCATTCTCCGATGCCAAGAATGCCTTCCACCGAGCTGACTCTGATCCTAGAACCTCTCCCCTTCAGCCTCTGGGGGATGGACATACTGGGACCATTTCCACTAGCTCTCGGCCAAGTGAAGTTTTGCATTGTAGCTGTGGATTACTTCACCAAGTGGGTTGAAGGGAAGCCAGTCCGCAGCATATCAGTGGCCGAAGTGAAGAAGTTCATCAAAGATAACATCTTATCTCGCTTTGGTACACCCAGGGGCATTGTGTTCCACAATGGGCGTCAGTTCGACACCCCCAGTTCACAGGATGGTTAGCCGACCTGGTAACACAAGTCGTTTCGCCGCGGTGGCAAGGCCTCAATGCAACGGTCAAGTGGAGTCCACTAACAAGACCATTGTCAACAGTTTGAAGAGGAAATTAGATGGGGCAAAAGGTTTGTGGGATGACAAACTCTATGAAGTGATGTGGTCACTTCGAACCACAGAAAAAGCAACAACTGGAGAGAGCCCCTTCATGTTGGTCTATGGCAGTGATGCTGTACTCCCAATTAAGCTGACTCTGGAAAGTCCGTGAGTTAAAGGGTTCAGTGAGGAAGAAAATCAGCGGCGACTACGGCTTAACCTGAACCTTCTTCTTGAAGTCCGGGGTGATGCTTTGCTCCGCATGGCCGTGTACAAATAACGCATGGCCAAGGCTTATAACAAGAGGGTAAAAACCAAGAATTTCCACGTGGACGATCTCGTTAACAGGAAGATGGAATCAACTGGAAGACAGAACGAGGACAAAAAACTCACCCCGAACTGGGAGGGTCCTCACATCATCACAGAAGTTGTCCGACCTGGGACATAGCAGCTGGAAGACCTGACGGGGAGAAAGATAGAAAGAACTTGGAACATCAACAATCTCAAGAAATTTTTATTTGATATCCTTAGCATGGAAAACATCCGACCTCATCCATCTCGGGATCATGGTCAACGAGCTCATACTGAAGCCGTAGTGGAAAACTCCAACTCGTCCTGGAAGTTGGAGAGGAGTTGATCTCCTTAGTTATATGTTGAAACTTGTCCATCATGGGACTATAGCAAATGTTGCTTTTTTCAAACTCATCCTGGAGTCATTGTAATAGATTCTTATGGGGTCGGTTTCCCCAAACAACCGATTTGACAGTTGTTCATCAAGGAACTACCCAGGGTCGGCCCCCTCAACAGCCAAGAATAAAATCTATTACAACCACCCTCACGTCGATCGATATCATTGTTAGTTCATCACGGAATTTACCAAGTTAATTCATCACAGAATTAACTAAGTCGGTTTAGGTTCATCACGGAACAAACCGAAATCAACTAAGTTAAACAAATTCGATCGATATTATTGTTAGTTCACACGGGATTAACCAAGTTAATTCATCACGGAATTAACTAAGTCGGTTTAGATCCCTTACAGAACAAACCAAAATCAACTAGTCCACCCCCCACCCCGGAAGTCAACAACGAATTGGGGGTAACCTCTTCAAATTCTTTGTTGCTTCCCTTAATAAGGGAAACAGGGGTTAGGAAGATGATGTTGTATTATGACGGCATGCTTAAGGCAAACAATAAAGATAAACAAGGCAGAAACAGTAGTCAAAAGATCAAATACAACATCAAATCAAATATTACAAAAGCACCATAAAGGCGTTGTTTGAAGTCGGACAAGAATGGGCTTGCAGGCCC
The DNA here is from genome assembly GCA_900322205.1 of Kewa caespitosa. Lineage (NCBI taxonomy): Eukaryota > Viridiplantae > Streptophyta > Magnoliopsida > Caryophyllales > Kewaceae > Kewa > Kewa caespitosa. The sequence goes on along the minus strand of ONZA01015073.1, from coordinate 21,175 downwards.
AAAAAGAAAATGAAAGGAAGAAAAAAGCCCTCAACTTCCCATCTGCTCGTCAGGCACGACGTCGGAGGCCACCGGCTTGAAATCCTCAAAGGGGTCATAGTCAAGGAGGTTCGTATACTTCTCCCGAGCAGCCTTCTGAGCGTCCTCAGGCAGACGCAGAATACCTGCCTCAGTCGTAATGGTGTCGTAGGCGTCCTCAGAACTGAGGACGTTGTTCAAAGCTTGACCCCATACCTCCTTCAGCTCGTCCGGTAGGCTCTCAAGACGATGTTGCAGCTCAGCCACGTCGGTATCCCTAGTGGCCAGCTTCAGCTCGAGCTCCCTGACCTTGGCCTAAGCCTGGTCTAGCTAGGAGATCTTGCCCTCTAATGACTTCTTCATCTGGCCAGTTCAGAGGTAAGCTCCGACGTCGCTTTTCGGACCTCGGCATCTATGCGTTTCTTAGCCTCATCTTGCACCTGGTCCACCGACTTCGTTAATTCGTTGATGTTCTGGGCCTGTTGTTTCATGACGAGGTTGAAGTACCAGGTCATCAGATATTGCTGAAAGAACAGTAAATCAACCAAGTTAGAATAGCAAGAAAAACAAGAAACGACGACGCCAAAAGGAAGTAAGAAAGAGCGCTCACCTTGTGGGCCGACTTGAGAAATTCATGCCTAGCCCAACCATGGTTCTTCTGGAGTTAGCGGAGGTCAGACTCTGACACGTGCCGCTACATTTCATTCTCCATGAGAGCCAGGCGGTCACGCTTGGTTGTCGTGAAGTACGGCTTGAAAGCAATCGGGTCGGGGGCGACATCCCGACCTAGAGAGTCCACCGGTGTGGTCACTGGAACGTCCTCGTCGGCCGTCTCCTTCCCTTTCCTCCTCTTTGACTTCTCAGGGCGGGGCGGCTGAGCAGTAGCGGCGTTAGATCGGCTCCTCTTTTTCGGAGGCGGCGTGACCTCCTTTTCTTCAAGCACACCATAGCGGTTGACCCTGAGGTTGTCAATACCAGCCGCGGCGTCTTCCCATTGTTTCATGTCATCGCCCGCCGAGGTCGGGGCCGCTGTCGCAATAGTAACGCCCTGCGAAGATGACATGACAGAGCAGCTGCCTTCTGGGGCGTGGAGACGACCCTTGGGGTCGGTCTAGCCTTAGCGCCGGAAGATGAAGCCCCAGTACGCTAATTAAAAAAAAAAGAAGGCGAATTAGAAGGCAGGTATCAAAGGCGGAGTAAACACGAGCTAGGTTAGATGATATACCTTTTTTTCGGCCTTCCTCTCGGTCTTCTTTGCCAGGTCAAGCTGAAGCTGGCGGTCCATCCGAGCTTTTGACTCCGCCAAAGCCGACTTCCCCATCATGTCCTTCCCGGCGTCGCCTTTCTCCATCAGTTTGGCCTCGGCAACAGCTGCAAAATAAGGGTTAGCACATAAAAAATGAATCAAAACGGGATGGGGGTCATGTAGGTCATGAAGAAATCTACCAGTATCCCCCCTCATGAGCCCCATGTAGGTCATGAAGGCGTTGTTGATTAACCAGTCAGACGACGACTTCCACCACACTGGACGCTTTACAGGATTATTGCTCCGGAGCGTAGCGAACAAACCCTCATGCTTGAAGTACGCCAACGCCTTAAGGTCGGCTTCCGACAATGGCAAGCGGGTTGCCTTCCGATATCGCCAACGATGTGGAAACCCAGAGTTCCACGCCGACACATCCCAAGAGCCTACCTTCCTCTTGAGGTAGTAGAACGAGTCTTTCCACTCGTGCACCGAGCTCGCCTTGAAGGGCACCACGACGCAGTCCGCAGCCTCGTTGAACGTGTAGAACACCTTGCAATTTGGAGTCGAACATACCCGCGTGGTCAAGCGAAACCAAAGCGCCAGCGTCGGGGTAAGGTCGTAGACCTTACATATACAGAAGAAAGAAGCAATCATGCCCCACGAGTTCGGCGTGAGCTGGCAAGGAGCTAACTGAAGCTCGTGCAGAAGGTCAAAAGCAAAATCTAAGATCGGATACCTAAATTCAAACTCGAGCATCCGTGTATAGATCGAAATCATCGTAGAAGAAGGTGACGTGATCAAACCGTCACTCCCTGGATTAACCAATTCCAAGTCGGTCTCCGACCCAAACTTGCGCAAGAACCATCCGACGTCCTTGTCGGCAATCCTCCATCTCGTCCGAAGGTCTCTTGGGTCAATCACCACTTTCTTCTGACCCTCGATGGCGGGCTGAGCACCCGACGTACTCGCCTCACCTGTTCGGAGTGAGGATGAAGTGGCAGGGTCTTCTTCCTCTACATGAGAAGTTTCCTCCATCTCGATCTCATGGGCCGCCTGCCCGCCTATGTCGTCAACGACGTCATCATCACTGTCAACAACGTCAGCAACTCCCCCATCATCTTGACCGACGTCAGGGTCTTCATCATCGATATCGGATGAATCGTCAATGGAGGATGAAGAGGTCCCTGTTGTAGAACCCATTGAAGAATCTGAATATGCCCCCCTGTGACGCCCGTAATGGCCCCGGTGTGTGGTGACGCCATGTCGGACATAGTATCCTCCGACGAGCCGTCTGAGCTTGATAGAACGATCTCAGGAACAGACTGACTCATGACTAAACACTAAGCAATCAGAAACAAGCATATAGGAAGTCAAAAAGCTCACCCACAGGAGAGTTTCCCGTTCCGGAGTCATCGACGTAAAAATTTGCCTCGTCCGTTTCGAAAGTTTGGCTGACCTCGGCGGGTGGCGGCAAGACCCTGCCCTCGGAAAGCACGGGTTGCTGGACAGGCTACCTCTTATGAGCAACCTTCTTCCTCCTCGCCTTCCGAGATGGCACCGGAGCCGTCGAAGGCAGCATAGTTAAAAAATCATTTTTTGGGGAAGGGGGTGGCCTCAGAACGGCCCCACTCTCAGTAGGCGGCGGCGTAAACTCTCCACGAGATGAATCGTCACCTGCCGTTCCGAGGTCACGACCCTGGGGATCCAGGGCGCGAAGTGGAACCACGTCTAAGGGACTATGGAGCTGATGGATCTCGTCCAACAAGGCTTGAGCCTCTGAACTCAACCCATCTTCCGAAGAAAAACGTGCACGACGTGGAAACATGTTATACAACACAAAGAATGAATAAATGAAAAAATACCTAGTGTACAATGGTACAAAGTCGGAAGAAAGAACTGAAAGCGAAAAGCAAGCGAGGTGGTCACGTCGGATTTTCTCTCACTAGAAGAAGAGTTTCTCTCTCTAGAAATGCGTAAAATGAACAGGAGAGGGAGCGCCTATATATAGAGGTGGGAAGTAACTGTTCACCTCCCCTCCACGATGGCGACACGTGTTTGAATTTATGTGCTACGCGACAAAAACCAAGACACCTCGAGATGTGTGCGGCCGTTACACTTCCCCAGTGACCACGATGCCGGGAATCAGGTCGGACCGCACCTTGACATCGTTGCACCCCGACCTGAGGGGAAAATGTTGAGCCCGTTTCTACGTCATGATAAGTTGACGTCGTCGCTGGGTCTTCCGACCTGGGGTCGTTCTCAAGCATGACCAGACCCATCCCCGACGTGAGAAGCTACCGACGTGATATGTCAGGTCGTCATGGACCTGAACTTACGTTGCCTTACTGGGCCCAAACCTGGAGGCCCATTTCCCAGGCTTCCCCTGATCCACGCTCCTCAGGGCTGACGTATCAAGCTCTGATTGGTCTCATGTTTCCCAAGGCCCCAATATGAAGGACCCTTGGGCTCCCTGGAAAAGGTACACACTCATTCTCTGATCATTTGTGCATGACACTATCCTGTTCATCTCGGAGCAAATAGTCCCCTCTTGCCTTCTCACTTCGGCATGTCACTTCGCTTACAGTAACCACGTACTGACTTAAGCATCGGAGGATAGTTTCCCGGAACCATCCTGGGGGCACTTCACGTTTGCTACATCTCGCAGGTTGATGACGTGACAGTCCGAGATCGACTCATCAGTTCTCATCTCTTTAATCTGATATAGATCGTTCCCTTTGACATTTGGAGGGCTCACTATAGAAAAATCCCTGCAACAAATAGCAAGACGAACATGATACAAGCCACAACAAGTGCATTTTCTAACAAGAAATCGACGGAAACTCTAAGGGGCATTTCATCGAACACTTGGCATGCCAGACTCAAAAACATGCAAATTTGCGAAATTCACATTAACCAACACCCGTTCATTATCGACCTACATACATACATCACATACATATCCCAAATTTAATCCCAATTCCATCCATACATCACATACACATCAAAAAATCCATCAATTTTGCAAAACTACAAAGTGTGAAGTTTCAAAATTTACCGCTTTGTTCCTTGCTCGGAAGGACAAGTGATTGTCGGGATTAAGCAAGAGTTTCGAAGGATTCCACCTCCGCACCGATTACCACTCGCGCCGGACAAACCCATCCCCGGCTAGGAGTTCCTCCCCGACCTTCTTCCTCTTGTAATCCGGAGCACCTACGAGCCTACCCCGGAAGACCTGATGAACCAGCCCCACCTAGGCCTCCTCCTCGTCGTCCCCACCATCAGTGGGGACAATAAACATCATGCATACGAAGAAAACGAGAAAATCGAACCATCTCTTCAAACCCATGTTCAAACTAGCTACCAAGCGAATTCGAGCAAATTTCTCGAGATTAAAGGGAAATAAGTGGTGGATTCAAGCTAGGAATCAAAGTAGACAAGCTTTAGATGAGTGGAGAAAGAAATTTGAGCCGAAACAATGGAGTTTAGAGAGAGAAATCGAGAGAAAACCAAGAGGAGATGTTCGCGAAACTGAACTGGGAGCATTCTGCCTCCTAGTTTAAATCCTCCCCCCGCGATATTTTGGAAAATCGCTGGGCTCCCAGCGATTCCAGCCATATTCGCTGGACCCTCTGTAGTACCGTTCAAAATTTTCCCTTTTGGCACCACGCATTTGTTATATATTGTTCAAAATACCCGACCGTTGCTTATTAACGCGGGTATTCAAGCACGGGACTGTTCCAATTAGTACAGTCCAGGGAAAAAATTTGGCCCTGATGGTTAATTCCAAAATCTACAAAATTCTTACTTGGCTCAGCCAGTCAGTAAGCAATGAAATAGTTGACAAAAACGGTTAATAAGAAAATTCACCTTTGCTGACACGGGTAGTCAATAAATACCCAATTCACCTTTGCTGACTCGGGTAGTCAATAAATACCCAAATTCATTTTCTCTGACTCGGGTAGTCAATAAATACCCAAAATTCATCTTTGCTGACTCGGGTAGTCAATAAATACCCAAAATTCATATTTGGTGACTCGGGTAGTCAATAAATACCCAAAATTCATTTTCTCTGACTTGGGTAGTCAATAAATACCCACATATCCTTTCAATCCATTCCAAACACATTCTCGACCTCAACATGTCGATAAACTCCCCCAAATACATTCCCTACCTCAAGATGTCGATAAACCCTTCAAAATACATTCCCGACCTCAAGATATTGATAAACACTTCCACACACATTCTCGACCTCAAGATGTCGATAAACTCTTCCAAACACAGTTCCGACCTCAAGATGTCGATAAACTCTTACCCAAATACATTCCCGACCTCAAGATGTCGATAAACTCTTCCCAAATACATTCATGACCTCAAGATGTCGATAAAATCTTACCTAAGCACATTCTCGACCTCAAGATGTCAAACTCTTTCCAAATACATTCCCGACCTCAAGATGTCCATTAACTCTTCCCAAATCCATTCCTGACCTGAAGATGTCGATAAACTCTTCCAAACACATATCCGACCTCGAGATGTCGATAAACTCTTCATTCCATTTTATCTTGACCCAGGACGTCATTAAAAGCCGGTATCATCCTCTATAAAGGATAAAGGGCATATACCCGTTGATCATACATTTTCAGCTACCCATTCGGTAAGCTAAGTGCATCCCACACTTGCGAAAAGACATACTTTGACCTTCGGCGTTCTGCGCCTCGGCCAAAGTGGGGACTTCTGTTGACACCAAAATAGTGCCCCCAAAACGACCCTATGATGATGAATAATCTATGGTACAGGTCTCGGAAACTTGTAATACGCGAAATATTGTAATCCTAAAAATCCAAAAAAAGTCAACCAAAGTCAAAAGAGAAAAATGGCCATTTCACCTCACCTTGGAAGCTTCTAGACCTCCCCTAAGATTCCCCTAGGATTCCCGGTCAAGGGGAGTTAAAACTGTAACG
>ONZA01015068.1:20900-37322 GCA_900322205.1 Kewa caespitosa | reverse complement strand
CATAAATATACATAAAATGAAATAAAGTCATTTAATTTAGGAAAATAACATCAAATTGTTATTACCCTAAATTTATGACCTGAAAATGAAGAAAAATATGTACTGGACAATAGGAAAATAAAAGAATATTATTTGTCTAAAAGTAAAGAAAACAATATTGAATTATCATTTTCTCCAATTTGTGACATAAAAAGAAATAAAATAAAAAGAAAGGAAATAAAATACAAAAAATTCACGACTCCTCTCCTAAGGAGTGCCTTAAGAGGACCTCGAGAATCTACCTTTTGATGGGATTTGCCCTGAATTTTCTTATACGCAAAATCTTGATGGAACGTTTTTTGTGTTTTTAGGATTTTTTGTGGATTTTGGCTTAACAAAAATATGAGTAAAATGCTCACAAAAATTCTTAAGCTTGAGAGGGAATAGCTTCTGGTTGCTGGGTGTTTCTTCTAAGCTTAGGGATGATAATGTTAGTCCTTACGTATGGTTAATGCATGGGTTTATATAGTGATGGAGAATTTAATGCACCTGACCCAGCGAATATCGATTAATAGGGCGATTCTCTCCAATTTCGATCAGTGTCAAGCAAATTGGGTGCGATTCCCTGGAAGCTGAAGCATGCATCTGATTTATAACAGTCAGGGGAGGGTCAACAGGCAGCGATTTGGTTGCAAATCGCCATCTGACCCAGCGAATATGGCTTAATTCGCTGGGGAGCGATCGAATATAGCCCAAATTTTTGGGTAGGCAACGATTTGGGTCTTAATCGCTGGCCCTTGATTCAATGCTTCCGTTACGATTTTTAATCCCCTTGGACGGGAATCCTATGGGAATCCTAGGGGAGATCTGGAAGCTTCAAGGGTGAGATGAAATGATCATTTTGCCCTTTTGGCTTCGGTTAACTTTTTGATTTTTCAGGTTTTCAATATTTCGCGTATTATAAATTTTTGGGATCCATACCGTAGATTATTTATCGTCATAGGGTCATTTGGGGGACACTTATTTGGTGTCAACATGTGTATGAAGGTGGTGTATGTAGTGGCTAGTGTGTGCACGTTGGTTGTGTGCAGGGGCTGATGTGTGTGTGCAGCTAGGGGCTGGTAGGCTTATTATGTTGGTGGTTGTTTTGTTGTGGTCATTGTCATCGTCAATGATAGAATGAGAATGTTTTAGGACTATGCATGTTAGAACCATAATCTTAGAACCACAACGTTACATACTTCTAGTTCCATGAATGTGTTAGGACCTACACTGCTAGTCGCTACCAACCCTAAGGTAGGCTTATCATCACTGAACAACTTAGCAGCCCCACCAGAAATCGAATAAGAATCTTGAACCAAACCAGCGGCAAACCCGAATCGGTTTACAACCAACTCACTTCCAATAACATACATTTGACAGGTGGGCGATTCTTGTACTCGCAATGGCAGAGTACGCCATCAACGAGTCTTGTTTTCTCAAGGTACAGGTGTACTTCTTCTTTTTTTTTTTTTTTTGGTTTAATTATGCATGAAGTAGAGTTTACCTGCAATATATTTTTATTGGTAGTTGTCTAAAATGTCAAATCATGTGCCGAAATTGTGTACATGGGTAATGCATTTCAACTTAAAAACCTTAACTTGCTTTGCATGTTATTTTCATTTTCCAATGACTACTTAATCTTTTATTGTTATACATATTTCAAGTCATTCTTCTTAAAAGGGTGGATGCCATTTCTTGTAAGAGCCGCTGCAAATGACAACTTTTGGACCTTGTTCAGCTTTTATTTTTGATTAACACTGTATTAGCAACACTAAAATAAGGATCTAATATGGTTCCTTTTTTCTTTTTTTTTTCTTTTTTTTTGTTGCTACCTCGTGTACTTTAATGGTAGTATACGTAGTAGTTAAGAAAACGAGAAGCTTGTTATTCTAAGCTATGGTATTTTGTTGTTTGAAGCTCTAGTGACTTTCTAAAGTGAATGTTAATCATTTGGCATGATACAAACAAATGTGAAGATTATTATATAATCAAATTTCTTTTAGTTGTAAATTGTGTAAATTTATCAACTTTGGATGTTTTAATGTGAAAATAATAATGTCTTTAGCGTTTTAGTTTAGTAAATTTTAAAAATAATAACTCTAAATGGTGGCGTTGGTAGGATCGTTGTTGAATGACAAAAGGTCTAAGACAACATTTTTTGGATGCTTAACATGCATTTAATATAAATGTCACGTTGGACTTAGGCGACACAGCTTTAGGCGTTGTTTGTGCAAATGCCGCGTTAGCCTCTTGCGGCGTTTATAAATGCCGCCTACAGCTTTTATAAATGCCACCTAAGTGAAAAGTTGTTGTAGTGAATCCTTTTCTGTTAACTTTCTTAATTTTGAAGCTAATCATATCGAAATTAACATGATGAACTTGAAATTTCGAGGAATGGTCTACAACGATGTGGCCAACCGATTGTTCAATCGCATAATCGATGAAGGGTCATGATGATCCTTAAGGTGAGAGAGGAAGATGGGTTTGAGAAGACCTGCAAATGGAATATGAACACCTTACACATGATTTAGAGATGTCTGATATTGAGACACTTCGTCTCCAAGCAGTGCAGAGAAGCTACGATCGAACTTACCTATGTTAAGAAGGCTTCACTGGGTCTTGTCGACGAGGGAGGTCGATTGTCCCACTAAAGAAAAGGATGATGTGGAAGCTCTAAGTGACCTTATGAAGGATATCAATCTCCAAAAGAAGGATGGAGTGACTATAACCGCGATTTTGATGATGATGAGGAAGATCTCATCATTATAAGCCAAGACTACCCCAAAGACTAGGCAGTTAGAAGAGCACTCCAGTTTGAAGGAGACTTTTAGTTGTAACATGGTTACAGTCCTACCGCCAGAGTTTGGTGTGGGAGAATGTTGATGAACCTCTCGAAGGAGATTTCGAGGAGGTGGGAAGCCATGAGTCAGGTATGAATTCACCCTTTGAATTTGTAGATGTGGATAAAATAGACTTCAATTTATTTTGTGATGTACAGTATTCCACAATGTCCCAAGATATATATAAAGTATGTCAACTTATCACTGATTTAAGTGAAGTATTGGGAAATTTGTATAATAGGGAATTGGTAGATACGAACCATTTTAAACATCTCTATACTAAGGCTGAAGTGGATGGGATCTCGATTAATAAAGTCATAATAGATCAAAGGGTGTTCCTTGAATGTATTGCCCAACAATATGTTAAATATATTACAGAAGTCCTTGAAGGACCTAATAGCTGCTGATGTAGCTGTATATGGTCTTTCCGGCCAAGCCACTAAAACTAGGGATACTACTGGTAAGAATGAAAGTGGGGTTGAAAATATACTACACAACCTTCTTTGTAGTGCAAGCTAATGCTAGTAATCAGGCCTTATTAGGAAGGGACTGGATCTATAGAAATTTTTGTTTGCCTTTGACTTTGCATCAAAATGTTAATACTATGGAATGGTAAGAAATACGAATTAGTAAAGGCTGATGATAAACCCTATCTAACAGATTCGAATTATGTCGAAACTCGATTTTACAATGGTGGATGCAAACCGCTCAGGATAGAAGTCCATGAGGAAGAACAAAAGGTCACGATTGACGGAAGAACTGCCCAGAAGCAAGAAGTAGAGGAAGAAGACGGGATCGAAGACCTTCGAGCAAGACTTAATTCCATAATCGAAGCATGGAAGAAGGGTCCACTGAAGATCGAAGCTCCCTAAGTTTTTAACTAACTTAGTTTAGTTTCTCATGATATTTAGATTATGCATTTAAAAAACCTCTTTTATTATGAATGAAAAAGATGTTTTTAAATTCGGTAGTTGCCAAGTCTTTACAGTTTTTAATCTCTTCTAATCTCGAGCAACGACTCATACTTGAAACTAGTAATGCAAATCAAGTCATTTGTGACGAGACAATGTTAGAGTATCCCGAAAGAATATGGGAAAAAAGTGAAGATATTGAAATAGAAATCCAATATCCACTTGAAGAAATAAATTTGGGATCAATATATAATCCTCAAATAACTTATGTTAGCGCAAAGTTGGAAACTAAAGACAAGGAGACAATTATAAAAATCCTACACAAATACAAGGATTGTTATGCATGGGCACATCATGAGATGCCTGGAATGGACATCAAAGTAGCTAGGCACGGATTTCCTATTAAATAAGGTTTTAAGCCGGTAATCCAGCCAGCTCGAAGAATAGCTCCTGAAGTAATCACTGGAACTAAGTAAGAAATCGAAAAACTACTAGAAGCTTGATTCATAAATCCAGCTCGATATGTAGAGTGAGTAGCTAATGTTGTTCCCATAATAAAGAAAAAAGGGAATGTAAGAGTCTTTATAGATTTTAGGGACTTGAACAAGGCTACTCCTAAAGACAGGTACCCTTTGCTGGTGGCTGATATCTTGATTGATGCAGCATCAAGGCATAAAGTTCTATCATTCATGGACGGATACTCCGAATAGTATCATCTTCGAATAGCTGAAGAAGGTAGACATAAGACTGCATTTAGATATCCAAGGTCATTAGGGACCTTCGAATGGGTAGTTATGCCTTTTGGAATTTAGAATTCAGAAACCACGTATCAAAATATTATGAACTTCATGTTCCATGACATGATCGGAAAGTTCATGAAAGTACATATAGATGATGTAGTGATTAAGTCTTAGAATGAAGATGACCATGCAACACACTTGTGGCAGTCCTTCGAAAAGATGAGGAAATACAAACTCAAGATGAACCCATTGAAATTTGCCTTTAAGGTTCAAGCCGCGAACTTCCTAAGGTTTTTGATCCACTAGAGGGGGATCGAAGTAGATAAAAGCAATGCAAGGGTAATCCTTGAAGCAGAGCACCCCAAAACCAATAGGACTTACGAAGGTTTTTGGGACAGATTAACTTTATTAGAAGGTTTATATCAAATGTGGATGGAAAAACTCAAGTATTTTCTCCACTCCTAAAAATAAAAAATGATAAAAATTCATTTCGAAGGAGGAACATCAAAGATCCTACAAAATGATCAAAGAATACCTAATGAAACCTCCAGTGCTAAATCCCTCCTCGATCTGGGAAGCGTCTTAGGCTGCACATGGCCGCTGCACATGCATCAATAGGATGCCTCTTAGTGCAATAAAATGGACAAGGGAAAGAACAAGATGTCTTTTATCTTTCAAGATTACTCAATGATGTAGAGACATGATATTCACCAATAGAAAAATGGTGTTTGACGTTATAGTACACCTCCCAGAAATTAAGGCACTATTTTATGTCATTCACTAATGAGGTCGTGCCACAAACTGATGTTGTGAAATATATGTCACAACCCCTACTAAAAGGAAGATTAAGTAAGTGGATTCTAAACCTCTCAGAATATGATATCATACATATCCCACAGAAGGTCGTCAATAGGCCAAGCGCTAGCAGATTTTCTAGCTGACCATCCAACCATAGAAGCACAGGCCAAGAAAAACATTATTGTAGAACTAGTACCTTGGACTTTGTGTTTTGATGGTTCTCATGCACAAAGTGGTGCAAGAGCTGGTATATATTTAATATCACTAAATGCGGTGCCGACAAAAGCAGTATTCTTATTAAGGGCCCTGTACGAATAATAGGGCTTAGTAGAAGGCACTAATATTAGGCCTCGAAATCCTTAAGGATCTAGGAGAAAAGACCATGAGAATAAAAGGAGACTTACAATTGATAGTAAATCAGATTAAAGGAATGTAGAGATACATGATAAGAATTCTTAAAAGCGAGGCCACTTGAATCAATGAATTATTGCAAAGTTTTAATAATGCAAACACCGAATATGTTCCTCAAGACGAGAATGATGTAGCCAATGAATTGGCACCATATGCATCAAATTATAAGATCCCATTGTCGAAGTTCAAAGAGACAATTACTATCCATAGTAAAGTTTTAACCCCTTTTGATGAAATGAACCATCATGGGGATAAGGGTATCGAAAACCTAGAAGTATGTTAAATAGATATAATGAAAAATGAAGAGGATTTGAGGAAAGAGCCAATTGAATACCTAAACAACTCTTCTCGAGGAGGACGTTCGAATAGGGTAAAGCTCATGGCCCATAATTATTATCTATAAGGTGATCAGTTATTTCAAAGAGATAATCAAAGGTTGTTGTTAAGATGCCTAGACCTAGACAATGAATTAGTCGTCATGGCAGAAGTGCATGATGGTGTTTATGGAGAACACTAGGCCAGAGTAAAGATGAGATGGCTCATACATAGATATGGGTATTATTGGTCAACCATAACTCGAGATTGCAAATCTATGCTAAGCGTTGTGTGAAACGTCAGAAATATGGAGGGATCAGTCGAGCACCGGCCACTAAACTAAAATCAATCATCAAGCCATGGTCATTTTAAGAATGGGCCATGGACATAATTGGTGACGATAAATTCCCATTTGACTCAAGGACATGCTTTTGTATTAGTAGCCATCGATTACCATACTAAATGGGTGGAAGCAAAAGCCTACAGAAATATTAACTCATCGGATGTAAATCGATTCGTGAGGGAAAATATCCTCATGAGATTTGGAATCCCTGAAACGATTACGGTACATCAAGCTAGAGTTTTAACAGCCAAGAGCTTCTCGAATATCTTGGTCAATTCTGATTAAATTGATTATTTCAACCCCATATTATGCACAAGCAAATGGGCAGGCAAAAGCTTAAAACAAAACCATCAAGAATAGTATAGAAAAAACAATTGAGGACAATCTGAGACATTGGCATGATCTGTTGCTTGATAGCCTCTGGGCATACAAAACACGCAAAAGAGACAATACCAATGTAATACCTTTTCAATTGGTATATGGGGATGAAGCCGTTATCCTAGCAGAGATCAGTGTAAGGTCAATGAGGGTGACCAAACAAGAAATTTTGTCTTAATATGAGTAGAAGAAAACATGAATGTGGAATCTCTAGACCATAAGATTATGCAGCTCGAAGCCCTACATAGGATAAAAAAAAAAAATAAAAAAGGCAAATCGAAAGGTGTTGTAATAAACGAGTCAAGAAGAAACGTTTCTCGAAAGGAGAGAGGTTTGGAAAGTAGTGCTCCCAAAAGGAGTGAGAGATCTATGTTGGGAAAGTGGTCACCAAATTGGGAAGGGCCATTAATAATAGATCAAGTCCTATAAGAAAATTCAAATAAATTACTCTATACGAATGGGAATGATTTCGGACGAGCGATTAATGGAAAGTATTTATAGAAGTTTCTTCCTACGATTTGGGAAACAAACCATGAGATAGTTAAAAGAAGGTGCCCGACCAACATGCATCAAACTTAAAAATATCTAATTTGAAAGGGATATTCACAAACACAAAAGCAAACGAAGGCGATTACATAAAACAAAATATACGTACAAAAAACAAGGTTATAAAACAAAGGGCAAGTCATCTCAAAGGAAGACAACAAAGTGCACGGACAAAATAAGTAAGTTGTCCAACAAATTACAAACCTCTCACCAAAAAGACTAAAATACCAAAAAGGGTACAGAACTAGATGTTCGAAAAAGCTAAGAAAGGAAAACATCAAACAACGACCCAAAGCTAATGTAGAAGCCTTTCGAGTCGCAGAGGCCTCGCTCAAATCCTTGTCAAGCTGAAGCTTCTTGAACAAGAGGATGGTTGTATCTTGCAGCTCATGATACCTCCCCTTGAGGTCATCAACTTGGGCACACAGGACCTCCCTCCTTGCATTAAGCTCGGCTGTCTAGTTATTGATGGCTCAAATTTCAGCGTAGTACTCCTTACCCTAAACCAGGAGCTCAGCAAGCCTGCTATTTTTTCGGAGAAGGTCAGCTTCCTTTGCATCAAGCTCCTTGAAGGGCTTGGCCAAGATGGCCTCAGTGTCAGGATCGCGTAAGGTTTTGGTACTGTCGAAGATACAATGGGACAAAGTCTCCATCGTCAGGTACTGGGAGCCAAGACACCTTGGTTTTGAAAGTTGCAGATGAAATCCATCAGGTGAACGGCCGAGGCGTGTTCCATAGGAGGTCCTCCTAGCTCCTCGAGCAACCTCTTCTCGGTAGCTCTAGGGTTGGAAGAAATAGCGCTCAATTGGGAGAAGTACGACAATAGCTGTTAGTGTAACTCTTGAGGAGTTACAAGAAAGGTAGAAAGTTAGAAAAAGAAGTAAGAATCAGAAAAACAAAAACCTAAAGAAACATTGATTACCTATGAATATGATGGGGGGATTCGATACTTTAGACACTCGAGCACCACCGTTAGAAAGACCCCCCCAAGGGGGTTCTCAAAAGGTCATCCTCGTAGTGAGGGGAATTCAATGGAGGCTGAGAGGGCCCAACCTCCTTGAAAAGGACCATGGCCAAAGGGCTAGGGCTCAGGGTCCGTACCACCTCCTTGTCCTTCGAGGTGGTAGGTGACGGGATTGTAGGAGAAAATAACAACTACTTCAATGCTTGGGTACCTCCGAAAAAGAAAGGTACATAGGTCAGAAGACATACTAAATATAGTAAACTCTGACAAGGGAAAGTAAAGGATCCTTACTTATAGCTGGTAAAGTGGAAGGGGATTGGATATGTGGTGCCTGATTCTCGGTATCGGCCACTGCCTCATTAGGAGAAGGACTCTCATCCTCCTCCTCCTCATCGGGCTCATCAAAGAAATGAGCCCAAGAGGGATCACTCAAAACCCCCAAGATAAAGGGAGCCTCGAAGCCCATAGACACAGGGTGCTCATGTAATGCACCTTGGTCTAGGGGAGATAAAGAAAACACCTCAGTAGTAGAAACATCTCGAATAAGAGATGCATGCGGTCAAGGTGGTATACCCTCTGCTGAAGGAGGAAAGATGTCAACTAGCGCAAGCTCATAAGCTCAAATAGAATCCCCCTGAGCGATTTGATTATCCTGAGTAGGGGACATCGATGCATCTCCTTGATTGATGACAGGGGTAGTTGTAGCAGTTGATGGTTCGAAATGAACCAACGTCGAAGAAACAGGGGCCTTGAGAAGATTCCCTACAAATAAATAAAAAATGAACTTAAGAAATAACAGAGATAAAGAAATAAAATTTAGGGCTTCAAGAAGTAGTTCTTTAGAGACAACAAAGAACGAAAGAAAGAAAAAAGAATGGGTGAAAGAAGATAATACCCGAAGGAGGTCTCCACCTATAGTGAACCAAAGGCTTCTGAGGATAACTCTCAGCCTCGTCCTCTCCTCCTTGCACTATTACTTCTAGGGACTAAGTGGGAGGAGACACCACTGGTCTATGAAGAGGAGGAGTAGGAGTCAGTGAAGAAGTTCACCTAGATGCTCCTTCAAAGAGAAAAGTAGAATGATATAAAATCATTGACACATATCTTGATTTGAAAAAAAAAAGGATAACGAGTCAGCTGCAGCACTCATTGATGCTCGAACGAACTTGACATCCTTCGAAGGCTGACAAGACTGAGCACATTGGAAAGACTGTGTAGCACGCTTTGAAGGGAGATCCTCCCTCTCCTTAGTCCTAATCTCGAGAAGAGAAGAAATTCTCTTTCGAGATGAGGATAGGCAGTGGTACTAGGGTAAAAATGAAGGCAAGAATACAGTCAAGTCACAAGATGAGAAAATAAAAATTTGAGAAGGTACTCACGAATATCCTCCCCATCAATGGCCTCATATCCCATAAGCTCAAGTAGGGAAATAGACCTAGCAACACCATGTCTAGTTCGAGTTTCATTTCGAACAAATCGAACCACCATTTATGGAAACTTTTTGAACGACGCTCTGTTCAAAACAAAGGTAAGGCATCCTCCGCTTGAATCTTGGTCATACAGTCCATGTTTAGAATGGCCTCCGTTTCATGAATCTTCCGGCCAGCACGTAAACCTACCAGGTCCGACCGCAAGTGCCATGGTCAGTTGAGAGTCTAAAAGAATGGGATAGAATTGCTTTCAGGGATGCCAAACTAGCAAGCGACCAACTAAACGCAAGAAAACGTAGCAAAGTCAATAAGAGACCATAGAGGAAAATGCCATAAAATTTAGAAGGTTTTGAAATAACCTATGGCTTATAAACCTCCACGCCCTATTCGTTGGAGCCGAAGTATTTCAAGTCCCTCGACTGGAGAATAGAACGCCAGTAGACGTGGGAGATTCATCATCAAACGTCAAGGGGTTGAACTCGAGAGGCCATTCCGGGACAACCCTCTCACCAAGACTTGTCTGACAAGTTTGCGAACTCAACATAGCGTATGACATCAAACAAGTTGGGCAATTGCGGCTAAAAAGATTGACAACCACTTTGGGTAGGTTCAACGCTGATGTACTTTTGGCATAGAAGAGATAGCCTTCGCAAAGCAGCACCAAGAGCTGCTTTGAAACATCGAACAGTCATGCTCAACACCCTCGCACCGTTGGAGCTCCAATTCGAAACAAGCCTCCATCTGGTCTAGAGTATGGGAATCCACAAAAGAGGGAAAGTAAAGGTACACCCAGTAGGTCAAAAGCCACAAAGGCGAAGAATTCTTGTTGATGTTGTTAGAGCAGCCCAAGCTCGAGAAAGTGAAACATACTAGGTTAGAATTTTGCAAGAAGGAACGGGGCCAATCGAAGAGGGCCCGTGGGGGCAACAATATTTAAAGCAAGTACAAGAAAGGTTTTGTTAACATTGATTCCTTGAATCATCAAGAGACGACATAGGACGAAAATGATAAAAAGAGTTATCTCCCCATCAGAAATTGGCTCATCAGGAGCGAGATGCTCGAAGTGGTTGATTAGGAAAGAATAAGCAACATTTGATTTCTTCCCAATCTTTTTTATGAGGTCACAAGCTTGCTCATAATAAGATTGGGCACCCCCAACAAGAACTTGGGTGGGTAAAGGCAGACCATCAGAAGAAAGGCAGCCAATGAAGGCCACGTCCTCAAGGGTTATGGTTCAAATGCCATGACCCAAGATAAAAACAATTAATGGAAGGATTCCAAAAGGGTAGAAGGGAAGAAGACAAGACTCCCTTGAAAGGAATGAAAGAGTAACCGCTAAGCCTAAGGAACCCTAAAATCCTGTTATCAGCCTTGAGAGAATAGAGATCTCTCAACCGATTGAACTGGTTGAACCAAGCCTTAGCGTTGAGACTAACCCAACCATTGATAGGTTTGGTGTCGAATTTGCTGTGCCACTTGCGGAAGTACATCTTGCATTTAGGATCAAATGCAATGGTAAGGTGAGTTTTTGAGACAGGAAAAATAGAAGAAATCTTCTTAGTTATGGCCTCCTCACCGAAAACAACATCATAATGAAGGAGAGGGCCTAGATTAAAAGTTGGAAGTTTTGCCCCAGTGAAAACAGGGTAGTTGAGGGGATCTCAATCGAAAAGGTCTGCTCGAGGATACGCCGAGGGGAGTAGAATTCTGGCCAATTGTGAAGGAGCTTGGGGATTTCAAGAAACTCTGGGGAGTTCTAGAGGTCGTCCTCAAAAACATGGAGAAACGGAGAAGACATGTTTTGATTGGTTATAAACGAGAACGAGGAAATTGAGGAATTAGAACGAAGAAGAAAGCTCAAAGAAGAGAGAGAGAGAGGCTTAAGAAGAGAAGCTGGAAGTTGAAAAGAGTGGAGAGTAGAAAGTGGTGGAGTTGAAGTGATGCTTCAGTTTCGAAAATATTTGGAGCATTTAATGTAAACAATGAGCTTGTTTGTAGAAAGGAGCGCCAAAACGGCTATAAGTTGGGGATGTCATATCTGCCTAAAAAGTAGAAAATATAATATACATGGACATAACTAGTCCATATATATTGGGGGAGAATTTGTTAACCAATAAAAATATTGGGTTGCCCAAAACTAGGCCTTTTGAAAAATGAAGGCCCAAAAGCGTTTTTAACACAAATAAGGGGTTAAGAAATAATAAAATTAATAGGACCTTCAAAAGGGGTTACTCAAAGAATAATTCAGATTATAATTATCTTTGCCTTACAAACTATATGGACGAAGGAAAAAGCTATAATACATCTCATAAATTAACAAATTATAAATAACTCGGATTGATGGTCCATATACTAAAAGGTTCAACGAAGGGACAATAACTCAGCAAGATTTATAGCTGAGTACGAATTATCTCTAATTGTCGGAATAATGTATGAGGAGACACACATTACTTAAGCTCAGAATAAATGTGATAAACCTCATAACTTAAGGAAAACAGATTCATTGGTTTTATTTAATCAAAGGAATTATGAATTGAACTAGGTTGCCGAATCGAACAAAGGTTCCGAAGCATGTTTTTATCCGGAAAAAACAAAAAAGAAGAAGAATTGTATATACTCAAATGTATGTGTTAACTAACAATGATAAATGGGCCGCCCAAGACCAGAGCTTTTCGAAATTAAGGCCCAAAAATGTATTCTCAGCCCAAAGAGAGACTTCGAATCAGTAATAAGGTAATGGATGTAATTGACCTCGAATATGTAATATTCCATTAACAACTAAAAGGAATATCATAAGATGGAATTAAGCAAGGAGAAGACCAGCTTAAAACTTATAGAACTTTATTTAAATCAATATGAAAAGTTAATTTATTAATCTAGTGAGACAAATTTGGATACCTACAAAGAAATATATCTTGATTGAATATACGAGGTATAAACCTAAAAGAAACGTCACAAAGGGCTGCATTTTTAACATCTATAAGAGAAATATAGGCATCAAGGAAACCATTAATGTAAATGTGAATGAATAAACTGGCAATTACATGTTATAGAGTTCATAAATTATGTACTAAATTAACATATATATACACTAAACAAATCGGCTAAGAAAGCACAATAAAGAGATGTTGCTCATAAGATGGAAGGCCACGTTCTGCCATGTCTTTCAGAGTCAAAACATGGGTAGTAGGAGTGGGAGTTTTGGGCTTGAAGGAGGCGGTTGAAGGCAGGTTTAAGCCAAGGATTCAAGGTGAAAAAATTTGAAGTTCAAGAAATAAGGAGAAGTTGTTGAGCCAATACCTCTATAAGTACGGGAAGAAGAACAACAGAAGACACACAAAATCAATCGCACAAAAGCGCATCTTTTTCTTTCCTTTGTTAGGAGTAGATTAAACTTGTAATTTAGCACTTTCCTTAGGAGTAGTAAGTAGAAGCACTGTTTGAGCACTGTTCCACTGAGGAGGAGAAGACTGCCCTTGAAGACAGTCGTCCTCACTAAACCATCCAGCATGGATGTATAGACTTCATGTTAAAATTGTTATCGTTGTAACGTTTCTACCTATATCACTCGACCATGATCTAGTCCCCATCGAACATGTAACAAACGAATGAATTATTTGAAGTACTTTTCTCTAAGTCCTGTTGTTTCTTTAGACTTTACTTGTGCTAAGTCATGCCTTGAATATAAGTGGTTTGTCAAGTTATAATTCTAACTTTTCGACTAGATATATAAATTGGTATAAGTCCTTGCCTTAGTCTTCGTGACCAATAAAAAGAATCAGTTTAAGTCATTCGAACGAAGTCATTGTTGCAGTCCAAGTAGTGTGAGCGATGGTGACCCAAACCAAGATCTAGAACCGCTGTCCGAGTGGGGCCCCAGATTGAAGTCCTCGGCTTGCTTCCCAGGCTCGACCTCTAGACCTTTCGAAAAGAACCCCTGGACCATTTGTTAAAAGTGCTACACTTAGCCACAAGTCTAGCTTTCAAAACAAGAACGTTTCTATTTTTGAACATCTTGATCTTGAAGATCCTTTTGCACCTAGTGGGTCTAGCTCATCCGGCAAATCAACCAAGTCCAAGACTTGATTCTTGGACATATGTTTTATCTCAAATTTTATGTCACGACTCTTTGTAATTAATACCGATACATATGTATCTGGTTGAGTCCTGATTCTATGAGACCTTATGAGAACAGGTGCCAGAATATGAGCTTCTAAACCTTCAGACTCATTACTTGAAAGTTCCTAACCTTTTGGTGCAATATTTTATGGTTCCAAAACTTCCATCAAAGTTCATAATGAACCATAAAGATATCATTATTTTTGGATAGAAGAGATATACCATATCAAAAATTCCATTATGTACATGTTACCCTTGCTCATGTACACATACTATTTGCTCTTAATGCTTGATCACGGAAAAAAGTGAACTCATCGTGTTCCTTCCAAATACTCCATAAAAAGGTACAAACTTTTTAAGTTTTCTCAAAAGTACCCCCATATTGTAAGCAAGATTATGAATCCTTCCATAAATGTGTCCACTTGGGGTCTTGAAATTCAACTAAATCCAATTCCTAGTAACCTGCCAACACTCCATAACCTTAGGGTAATATTTAAAAAGGTAAGACATAAATTCAACACTCTCCAAGCTTAAGACAAATAAATTGTCTTGATGATTATGGTGACGAGCAAGACGCAAGTTTATCTCGACGCTGAAGCGCCATGTGAAAGAATTGCCATAAAAAGATTTGGATTTTGGATGTATCAACTTTCCAATTTAAGTCAAAGTTCATTTTTCTCATACCTAAATGAATACTATGAGCTAACCAAGTTGCGAATTTAAGTGTGAAGATCCCCCTTTGTGTTAAACCCCAGCATGGTAGATCACTATATTATTTATCGGAGATACAAATATTATATGTAATAAATCTTGGTACTAAATTAATAGGCGTCATGATATCCCACTGATTGTCTTGCACAATGAAGTCACTCACCCGAATATTGTTATTAATAGTAAGATTAAGTTAAGAATTAGAAGACTAACAATAGGTTTCTGATTACACCAAGAATCATGCCAAATATTATATAACAAATTAGACAATAAAGAAAAAAGAAACAGACAATAAAAGAAAGTGAAATCTTATCTTCGGCTTGGACTTTTTGGCCGCTTCAAACTTCAACTATGTTGCTTATTTTCTAATATAAGAATATATTATTCTGAAGAGCTAGTAATTATTTCCTAGAGCCTAAGTTACAGACGCTATGACATTGATTGATGAGTCTGGATAACTTGCATGTCCATTACAAAAGTTATAATATACTAACTGCAAATCCGTGCGAAGCACAAATTAAATTATTGCTTACGGCATTTTTTTGAAAAACATGTGGTGTTAATAATGTAATTACACTTTAGTTTTTCATTCATTGCAATGTTTATATTACAGTGATCTTTTTTTTCTTTTTTTTTTTCTTTTTTTTTTTTATTTCTAAGTCACTCTTTAGGATTCTAAGACCTCAACTGGATTATTCATTTGAAGAAAATGGCATGTACAAATAGTAATTAAGTAACAACAAAACAATGTGAAAACTTACTTAAATTTCATCCAACGTTGGCCAATTCATGTAATCCCTAAGAGACGTAAATTGATTTGATTGTTATTGCATACACCTTTAGTCACATATATCATTCTTTTACATTGAATTGAACTAAATTGAACTAATTAAAATTAAGATTTTTTGCCGAAAATTATTTTAAGCCTGCAAGTTTTTGTGAGAACTACCTATGAGGTTTTTTTTATTAATGACTACATTTTAATCTCATAATCTATCTAAGACTACAAGTTGACACTAACGTGTTAAATTTGTCAATATCTAGTCATTTTGACGTTTTTGCCCCCACCCTTGTCCAATACCTCTAACGTGACAAGGCTTCATCCCTATCCCTATCCCAATCCCCATCTTCCAACCAAAATCCAAACCCATTCAGTTCCTTCCCGTTCTTCCTCCTATGTGCCTTTCTTGGTCCTTCCTCTCTCTTTATTTTCAGTTATGCTTTGTTTCTGAAATTGAGTTTCGCATTTAATGATTTTTTTGTTTCTTTTTTTCCAATTTATGAGACAAATCCAAAAGGAGTGGAAAACATTAATCGAATATGGAAGGGCAAGTTGAGCACACACGTCAATGAATAAGGAAAAGAAGGAGTTTGCTGATGTTAGTGTAATCAGCGACACTGAGACTGCAACAAGCAATACTCATTGTCGTCGCGTCACCGGCTAGCCGCGACAGTGGTGATGCATTAAATTGGGTCGACCATATTATAGTCAGGTTATTAGGGCCAAATAGAAAAGGGGTTAAAGAGATATCACAAGTTAATGGTGACGTGGGGTGGCGTACTACATGGGTCACGATTAGACCTGTCAGAAGCTGACCCGATCCAAACCCGACATGTAATTTTGGGTTCTGGCAAAATTATTTCGACTCGAAACCCAAAAAACCCGAAAAAATGAACTAAAAACAAACTAGACCCGAAATCACGACTCTAACCCAACCCGACCCGAACCCGAAATGGTCAAACTCGAACCCGACCTGACGACCCGATTTGACACGTCTAGTCACGATTGTTGGAAATAAGGTACTGTATTGGCGAAATATAAACAAAGCAATGAACTGAATGTGGGTCAATTTGTTTGATGTGTTTGTATACTGTGTCGTGGTATGACCACTGCT
>ONZA01015064.1:9288-28144 GCA_900322205.1 Kewa caespitosa | reverse complement strand
AAATCTCCTTCATTAGTTGGTAAGTTTGAAATTACTTCTTTTTTTTTTTTTTTTTTTTTTTTGTCCTGGTCCTAACTGGCTTGTCGTATTTTGGATCCCAACAAAATCACCATTGCTTGCCTCCTGCCTTACATAATTCTGAGAAAAAATGACAAAGGCGACAAAGATAGCAAAGAAGATAGAGGAAGATAAAGCCCCACCCAGCCAAGATCCCCAGTCATTAGTTTATCCCGAAGGGCGACGACATCAATACTTAGTATGGGTTGGCAGGAAGGAAATAGCCTTCTTGCTAGATCCCGAGGAGGGTTTGATGGTTGACCCTCCCCAAGGTCTCGTCGCCTTCCATTCTCTCTCGGCCAATTTCTGCTTTAGACTTCCCCTCCATAGTTTGCTCTTTCCCTTTTGAAACCCTACAAATTGGCTCCTGCACAGCTCGTTCCCAACACTGGGGAGCACACTACATATTTTTTTATCATTTTTTGTAAAGTTCACAAAATAAATCTCACACTCGGCCTGTGGTCCCTTTTGACGAACGGCCCCAAAAAACATTCCATTGTATACATCATCTTCTTTTTTGAGTCGAATCCTTATAACGTCTTTGACCCGATGATGCCCAAAAAAAACCACGGGTGGATCAACAATTTTTATTACGTTGGTGTGGTGGACGATGGGTTTCTGGACGAGATTTCCTGGTGTAATAAGGCAACCAAACTTGACACCCTCGGCCGACCCTCGTCAAATGATAAGGCATCCTTGAAGCTATTCATTTTGGAACACAAGTACCAGAAGGCCAACTTTTAGATTTATACCAAGATGCCTCTTCGTTGAATACCCAAGAGGAGATGGGCAAAGGACGAGGAGTTCAAAGTGTACCATGGAATCAGCGATGCCATGGGCTGTGGTACCTTCCTCAATTTCTATTCGTCGTCCCTAACGTCTCATTTCATTTAGCTTTTTCACATTCATCGTTTGCCCCTTTGACTGCTCATGACAGCCTAATGTCTTCGTCGTTGAGGCCTAACAAGACTGGTACTTCATCGCTTGCAGACGCCGAGGCCAGGATAGTAGCCAAGAACAGACTGAAGATCAAAATCTAGGAGGCCAAATCGGTGAGTTTTCGTCTTTCGTCTTTTCTCTTTCACATTGCTTTTCCTCTTTTCGCTTTCGTCTTCTCACATGTTTTTTGTCTTATTTATAGAGGCTCGTGACATGGAGGCTTCATCAAGCAATGGGGTAAAGCGCAAGAGAGATTAAAAGAAGCCCCCGTCTGTTGTTGGGGGGTCCTCATCATTACCCTTGATGAAGGTAACACCTCGACCGAAGTCCAAGTGCACTTTGGCGGGGATAGAAAAACAAAAAAGGATGCTTTTGGTGGACATCACCTCGGACGATAGCCCCGATGACAGGATTCCTGAGAGTATCCCCAGACAGCCCTTTGCGGAGAAGAACTCCGCCAGAACAAGAACTAACTAAGGGAAAGTCGGGATGGCGACCCCTACTTCTCCACTTGCTTTTCCCGCGGAGGATTCGTCGGGACCTCTCTTCCCCAAGTACCTCTCCCAGAAGCCCAATGAAAAGGACAAGGTGGCGTCCTTTGTCCTACAAAAGTGCATGGCAAACGACGATCTTCAATGGCTAAAAATGTTCCACAACATGGCCGAGTACATGGGTTGACGCTCAACCATGTAGGTATGTCTCGTCTCGAGTTCTCTAGTGTTATTTTAAAGTGCAATATGCTGAATCCTTTCTCTTTCTTTGGGAGGGCGTCATCTTGTCTCGGTACTACACCTTATACTCTCGCAACATGGAAAGTCAACTAAAAAATGCCAAAAAGGCGAAGGGAAAGGCCAAAAGGGAGAGGGACGACCTGACGGGCCGCTATGAGTCCTTAGAGCGGAATCTCCTGGAATTCGTCATGGAGGTGGTGTCAAAGAAGGTAATCTCACTGGAGAGGGAGAAAGAAGAGCTTGAGGAGAAGAAGATGGTGGTTCAGGCCGAGCTTTTCCAGAAGAACAAAGTGCCCTCAGATGTGAATGAGTGCATCCTAGAGTTGGAGACTGAGCTAGAGAAGGCGAACGCGAATTCAAAGGAGCTCGCTGATGCATTGGGCTCGTCCGAAAATGAGTCTGTTGATGAGATCAAGGTGGCCTTCATGGCCTCTTTCAATTTTGATATATTAACATTGTGAAATAGAATATGAAGAAATTATGTAACTCCAACATTTAAAAAAAAAAAGGTAATAAATGAAGTATACAAGTTTTGAATTAGACCGTCGGAAGAAATGGATTTGATGTGACTTGGATTAAATGAAGTGAAGATAAATCAAAGTGTTGGGTGTGATGTTTTTGGGGGCTGGTGATGATGGTCGATGCTCGTTTACAAACTGTTAATTGCAAACCGAGGGTTGTAAGGACAAAGGAGAGATTATAGCTTCCACGAGCATTTTTTCTCGGGTTTTGGGGTCGATAGAAATATTACGACGGAATCAGGGGTTCGTTGAGAGAACAAAAGGGGGAATGACATGTGAACAAGGGGTGGTCTTATGATGTAAGGCCGAGCATGGTGGTTTTGCCAACGGTATGAGAGAGTAATAGTTGAGAGAGATTGTAATAAAAACAAAAAAAAGGTTTGTTAGTGGGGAATGAAACAGGTCAATGCCTCAGGGAGACATGGATGGAAATTGATGAATTGTGACCAATACATGACTATGTAGACACCAAATTTTGGTTCCCTTTCTAGTATTTTAGAAAATGGAAGTCGGCCCCAAATATATTAGGATTATGGTTATGTTGTTGTTGTTGTTGTTGCTGATGTTGTTGTTGTTGTCGTTGTTGTTGTCGTTGTCGTCGTAAAAAATTGGATAATTTTAATTTTAATAGTAATTAATATTGGAAACTCACAAAAAAAAAAATTAAATCTCAAAAAACCCATAAAAAAACAAAAATATCGAATACCCACAAAAAAAAAATAGAAAATCTCAAAAACCCATAAAAATTCTAAAATAGTAAAGTACTAATTCATTAGTTCACAATTTATGTTTAGGGCTAGCCCTTTAGATATGTACAAATTAACCCACTAAGCCCATATACTAAAACCCAATGCTAAAGCTCAAAACAATACTCACTCCGTTTCTATATAAGTGACTGTTTCGGCTATTTATGGGTTAAAGAGTGGACCCTGAAGACTCAATTGGTATAAAATCTTCGGTTGCCGGAGATGAGGATCTGAGCTGACGCATCTCATTGGAAGAGGGTACCTACACAAGAAGCACACGTAAACTACCCCCGGCGTATCCGAGGAATGGTTCTCTAATAATCAAGTCAGTTCAATGGGTTTGGGCAGGTTTTCCCTTGATACGAAGCACACCCAAGGGGCAAATAGAAAGCTCTAAAGGCAATCAAATCTTGACCTAGGGAATGATACAATACTTGAATTCTCTAGAGAGAGAAAGAGAATAAGTCAGCTATCAATGAGTTACCTCTTGGAATGTGTGCATGTTCCTATTTGTAGACATTCCCAGGTAATGCTAGGGTTACGGCTCGTCCAATAGAAGACAACCACATGGACATTCCCCCCTTGGGCATGCTAAAGATTTGGGCCTTGGAGGCTACCTATCGGCTTCATCCATGTGTCCCTTACACGTGGCTTTCTAGAATTTTCTTAACAATCCTCAGCTATTCTCTAGGGTTCTTCTTGGTCTCGGTGGTCTGGTCCTTGGCCATTGGCAATAATCGTATCTTCTCCCTTCCACCCTAGGGGGTCACCATCCTTTTCCTTCATTAGGTGGCTCGACCCTCGTCAAAATTCACCGCAGCACTCAAGGTCCTCAGTATTGGACATAAGGAGGTCGGCCCATAGCTCCGACCCGGTAGAGGTCCACCTCTCGTCTGGAAGAGACAAGGCCACGACAAAGGAAATAGGTCGAGACGGCCTGACGGACCGAGGATACGGCCTAACTGGGAAATGGGTGAAATGTTGAGCTGGGGATAAGGCCCAGCGGGAAATGGGCCAAACATTTGCCCCTAGGATTGGACAAGTATTCAAATTTCGACGAGGGTTTTATTCGATTCGAAAGCTGAAATGGGGTGGGACAAGGAACCTTCAAGACCTGTTGGAGCACCTATGAGAGGAATTCCCTCCTCGTCCAGACATCCACCTTTTTGAGATTTGGGTTCGAACCGATGTTTGACACGTGGGGTGATTTTGATGTGACGTTTTGCCTCCTTTTCCGTTTCTTATAAATAGGGCACGTCTCCCCTCATATTTGGTTTCTCATTTTCGCAAATTATAGATAGAGAAAGACAAATTGTAGAGAGAGAAAGCCCTCTCTCCTCGTTGGTGTCAAAAATTACTCTTTTTTCCAACGTTCATCGGACACTCATATTTCCAGGTATCTTCATCTCTTTGTACATATATATTTCAAGGAGGACTTTTCTATGGACCCCTTCTATAGGGCTTATGTTGAAAACACTCCAAAGGCTTATTGAGAGTGTTTGAAGAGAACGGTGGAGAATTTTCGGCTCTTCCACATTCCATTAGGGCTTGTGGCCAGGTGGAACACGCCGGAAGAGATCCCTCTCCAAGCTTAGGATTGCTTCGGTTGGGAGCTCGGTGTGAATAACTCGGCCAAGTCGAGGGCTCTAAATTTTTGAGCAACAATAAAGGAGCCAACCCTTCATTTGGCTCTATGACCCCTCTTCCCGGGGATGTTAGGAATAAATCATCAAAAAATTACCCCGACGCCGTAGGAATAAAAAATGATAATAATGTCGAAACTTCGGCTCAAGTGAGCGCGATGGTACCGGTGAAGGCTCGGCGTCTTTGGAGGAAGATCATTGCTCAGAAGATGGCACGTACTAAGAAAACAACTCATAGAGTGGTCCACGAGCTCGAGGACGAGTCTGCGTCTTCGTCCACGGAGTCCGTCACCCCGAAACCTCATAAGAGGCGTAGGGCTTTAATGAACGAAAGTCTAGAATTGATTTCATCGGTTGGTTAGTTTGAAACTACTACTTTCTTTTTTTTCTTTTTTTTGTTGCCCCAGTCCTAGATGGCTCATTGTGTTTCAGATCTCAACGAGGTCACTATTTCTTGCCTCCCACCTCACACGATTCCAAGAAGAATGACGAAGGCGATGAAGGTAGCAAAGAAAACACATAAAGAGAAAGCTCCAGCGAGGAATGACCCAGCCGAGATCCACAGTCATGGTTTATTCCGGAGGACGACAAGGATCAATACTTAGTGTGGTTCGACGGGAAGGAAAGAGCCTTCTAGTTAGATCCCGAGGAGGGTTCAAAGGTTGACCCCCCTAGGATCTCGTCGCCTTCCATTCTCCCTCAGCCGATTTTGTCTTTAGACTTCCCCTCCATCAGTTTGCTCTTTCTCTTTTGAAACCCTACAAATTAGCTCCTGCACAGCTCGTCCCCAACACTTAGGGGCACATTACATTTTTCACCATTTTTTTAAAAGTTCACAAAATAAATCTCACTCTCAGCCAGTGGTCCCTTGTGACGAATAACTCCAAACAACATCCCACTATAAATTCCATCTTTTTCGAGCCGAAGCCTGATTACGTCTTCAGCCAGATGATGCTCTCTAAAAATCACGTGTGGATCAATAATTGTTATTACATTTGTGCCGTGGATAATGGGTTTCTGGACTACATCCCGCGGTGAAATAATTCAACAAAACTTGACACCCTCAGCTGACCCTCGTCAGAAGATAAGGCAGTCTTCAATCTATTCTTGTGGGAGCAGAAGTTTCACAAGGACGATACCCAGATTTAAATCAAGATGCCTCTACATTGGATACCCAAGAGGATCAGCGTATGGGACGAGGATTTTCAAGTGTAACATTGGATAAGCGATGTCATGGACTGGGGTACCTTCCTCAATTTCCCTTTATAGTCCCTAACTTCTCATTTCGTTTTCCTTTTTCTCCCATGTTGTTTACCCCTTTGTAGAGATAGCTCATGACAATCAAAAGTCTTCATCGTTTGGCCTGACAAGATCGCTACTTCATCCCTTGCGGACGTCAAGGCTAGGATAGAGGCCAAGAACAAGCTCAAGCTCCGGGAGGCCAAAGCGGTGAGTTTTCGTCTTTTGGCTTTTCTATTTCACATTGCATTTTCTTTTTGCTTTTTTCTTCTCACATGTTTTGTCTTCTCTCCAGAGACTTACAATGGGTGGAGCTTTGTCAAGCGTTGGGATGAAGCGCAAGAGAGATTAGAAGAAGCCACCGTCCAGGGGGTCCTCGTCATTACCCTTAATGAAGGTAACACCCCCACCGAAGTCCAAGGGCACTTCGGCGGGGATAGGAAAGGAAATAAGGGAGCCATTGGTGGACATCACCTCTTATGGGAGCCTCGATGCCAGGATTCATAAGGGTATTCCCAAATAGCCCTCAACAAAGAAGAACTCGGCTAGAACGAGAACTGAGAAAGGGAAAGCCATGGTGGCGACCCCTACTTCTCCACTTTCTTCTATCGCGGGGGATTTGTCAAGACCTCTCTTCCTCAAGTATCTCTCCCGGAAGCCTGATGACAACGACAAGGAGGCATCCTATATCCTGCCAATGTGTGTGCTGGACGAGGATCTTGAGTGGCTAAAAGAGAACCAAAACATGGTGGAGAACATGGGCTAGCGTTTGGCCATGGAGGTATGTCTCATCATGAGTTCTCCAGTGTTATTTTTAAGTGCAATATGTTGAATCCTTTCTTCTTCTACAGGGTGTCATCTTGTCTTGGCACTACACCAAATACTCTTGCAACATGGAGAGTCGGCTAAAAGAGGTCGAAAAGGCGAAGGGAAAGGCCGAGAGGGAGATAGACGACCTGGTGGGCCGCTATGAGTCCTAGGAATGGAATCTCCTCGAACTCGTCGAGGAGAGGGTGCCAAGGAAGGTAGTCTCGCTGAAGAAGGAGAAAGAAGAGCTGTAGGAGAAGAAGAGGACGATTCAGGCCAAGCTTATCTAGGAGAAGAAAATGCTCTCAGATGCGAATGAGTGCATCCTAGAGCTGGAGGCCGAGCTGGAGAAGGCAAAGGCAAAGTTAAAGGATCTCGCAGATGCATTGGTATTTTCCGAAAAGGAGTTTACCTATAAGATCAAGGCGTCCTTCATGGCCATTTTCAATTCAGAACCGGGCTTCAATTGCCTTATGAACAGGAGAGTCGTCCTCTGCACGGCCAAGTCGGGGACTTAGGACGTCTCCCATCTGGAGGAGGAGTACAAGGAGTTGTTGGCTTTTGACCCTCATTAGTACTATGGTTAGCTCTCAGCCAATGAATTCATGGACTTTGACACCCTCTTCTCCCATGATTTTGAGACGGGGGAAGGACAAAAGGCCGCCGCCGACGACCATGTTCAAGCTGTTGAGGACCAGACTATTGTTGATTCTTCTTCTCCAAAGGGTGCCCTTTCATGATTTATGTGCTTTCTTCTTGTAGCTTGTATGTTTTTCGTTTTTTCGGGGGGCTCTTTTTGGCTTCTCGCATTTTTGTAAAGACGCTTTAGTATGAATGAAATAATGTGAATGGCTTCGTCTTTAATTGTATTTCCTCTCATTTACCTCTTGTTGCCAGATTTTTTTAGGTGTTTGATCTTTGTGAGTGAATAGTGAGGAACCCTCGTCTATGGTGCCTCCATTTAAAGAGAACTAGCATACATCATCATTTTGTATTCATTCTTGCTTAGATTTCGTCCTTTTTTGCTTTCTTAGGATAGATTACGTTTGCCCCTAGGATGGTGTTTCGTCCATTCGTTTTAAGGACATTTTTTCATTTGCCCCCAGGGTGGGATTTCGTCCTTTCATGGTTAGGACAGTTTTTTCCTTTGCCCCCAGGGTGGGGTTTTGTCCATTCATGCCTACGATAGCTTTCATTTGCCCCCAGGGTGGGGTTTCATCCATTCGTTCTTAGGACAGGCTTCATTTTCCCCTAAGATGGGGTTTCGTCCTTTAGGATAAGTTAGACATAAAAATTATCAAAATAGATATGGACAAAAGGTTGCGTAGCCTTGTGTTTCATTCATGGCTGTTTGGGGCCGGGGTGCCGACCCCTTCGGCCAAAGGCCAACACAAAAAGGACAAAAGGTTGTTTGGGGGTGCCTAGCCCGTCATCTAAAGAACATAAAAGTCTAGGAATCAAGAAAATGATGAGAGGATGCTTGGGGGAGCCTACCCCGATGATGCTCCAGGGTGAGCAACTCGTCTTACATGGAGACTTTATGTAAATTGTTAATGTCCCAGGGCCTATCTATCTTCCTTCCATCCAGGGTTTCCAACCTGTACGTCTTTGAACTTAGCACTTTGGTCACTTTGTATGGCCCTTCCCAATTCGGAGTCAGTTTGCCATCTTCATTCTATTTTCCCTCAGATTCTATCTTTCTAAGGACGAGTTCTCCTACATTGAGTTTTCTGATCCTTACTCGTCTGTTGAAAGCTCTCGTCATTCTCTGCTTGTAAATCTCTGACCTCAGTAGTGAGTCCCCTCGTACCTCTAGGAAAAGGTCAAGGTTGTTTTCATCTTTTCTTCATTTGTGGTGGGGTTGAAGTGTTTGACCCTCGGACTCGAGTTAACGAACTCCAATTGGAGGACCGCTACGGAGCCGTAGACTAGGTTGAAAGGTGTCTCTCCCGTGATTGCCTTCTCCGTCGTTCGTGACACCCACAACACATCTGTCATCTTCTCAGCTAGAGTCCCTTTGCTTTATCTAGCTTTCTCTTGATACCATTCACATGAATTTTATTGCTTGACTCGACCTGCCCATTCGTTTAGGGCCTTGCGATAGCTATGAAGTTTGCCCTGACCCCATACTCGGCTAACAAATCAGTGAGCTTCGACGTGTTGAATTGCCTACCCTTGTCAAAAATGATACTCCAAGGGGTGCCAAAACTTGTAAGAATGTTCTCCAGTATGAATTTCTTCACGTCGGCCACAATGATGTTCTTCACAACCCGTGCCTCTATCCATTTGGTGAAATAATCAACGGCAACTATGGCATACTTCAGTTGCCCCGGCGCTTGCGGGAAGGGACCCACTATGTCCATGTCCCAAAGGTGAAAGGGCATCAGAGACAACATGGGGGACAGCTCGGCTGATGGAATCTTCCTTATTGGTGCAAACATTTGGCACTTCTCATAGGTTTTGATTATTACTGCCGCATCACTCTTCAAGGTGGGCCAATAAAACCCTAGCCTCAAGATTTTGTGCGCTATGGTTCGTCCTCCTTGGTGGGCTCCGCAGATCCTAGCCTAGGCCTCTCAGATTATCTCATTTCCCTATGTTTTTGAAATACATTTCAGCAGTGAGTGACTCAGACCCTTCATGTACAGAGTATTGTCTCTGACTTGAAACCACATGGCTCTTGTCTTGACATTCTCCTTTTCACCTTCCGAGAGCCTCCCATCTTTCAACCATGCCGTCAAGGGTTCCATCCATCCGTCACTTATGCAAGCAAATGCACTGCCAGTTTAGACTCAATACTTCTCTGCTCCTTTTCTTCCCAAAAAATATTCCGGGATACCCCTTCAGCAGACGAACTAGCGAGACGAGCGAGAACATTGGCATGGCAGTTTTCTAAGCGTGGAATGTGTTCCATGATCACTTCGTCAAAACACTTGGTTTCTTCTCTATCCTTTCCAAGGTAAGCCTTCATCCCTCACCTCTTGCCTTATACTCTCCTGAAAATTGTGGTACGACGAGCTGGGAGCCCATCAGTATCTTCATCTTCCTAGCCCCCATGACTTTGGTCGTCCCTAAATCGGCAATGAGGGTTTCATACTCAGCTTCCTTGTTAGACGCTTGGAGTTTGAACCTCATCACATACTCAAAGACATCTTCTTCGGCTGAGGTGATGACAATTCCTAATCTGCTACCACTTTTACATGAAGAAACATCCGAACTCATCAGCCAGAAGTCAGTCTAGTAGCTCAGCACCTTTTCGGATGATGCCTGCTAGGCAACGAAGTCAGCCAGCGCCTGACTTTTTATTGCCCTTCTAGGTACATACGAGATGTCGTAGTCCGTGAGTTCATGTGCCCAGACTTATGCTCTTTCCTCCAAATCAAGCTTCCCCAAGATCTTCTTCAAAGGTTGTTCGTCATGACTGTTACTGGGTGATCTTGGAAGTAGAGTCTAAGTTTCCTAGAGCTGATAAGGACTCGTAGAGCAAACTTTTTTCTAGCTCGGAGTACCTAAACTCGGTTATGAAAAGGGCATGGCTGGTTTAAGCAGATCAGCTCATGCTTCTTCTCTTCATCCTTAACGATGACCGAGGCGACATCGCTTTTGGAGACAGAAAGGTAAAGGAAAAGCCTTTATCTTGGCTTCAGCGAGGTAATCTTAGGGAGAGAACTCAAGTATTGCTTCAACTTCTCAAAGGCTCCTTGTGCCTTGTCTCTATACTCAAAATCTTGTCCCCTTCCTTAGTGCTGCAAGGAACTGTGCACACTTGTTTGTCGATTTGGAGATGAAGCGGTTTAGTGCCACGATGCACCCCGTCAGCTTTTGCACATCCTTCATGCACTGCGGTGGCTCCATATCGATCACGAGCTTTACCTTCTCCGAATCGGCATCAATGCCCCTCTTGGTGATCATGAAGCCGAAAAACTTGCCTCCCCACACCCCGAAGTCACACTTTTTGGGGTTACGCTTCATCTTGTTCCTCCTAAGGGTCTCGAACGTCTCCCTTAAGTCTTCCACATGGTAGGATAACCTTACACTTTTTGTGATGAGTTTGTCCACATAGGCTTCAAGGTTTCTCCCAATTAGTCTCCTAAAGACCTTTTGGACAAGCCTCTGAAATGTGGCCCAGGCGTTCTTCAAGCCAAAAGGCATTACCGTGTAACAAAACACCACTTCATCGGTGATGAAGGCTATTGATCTCTGGTCCTTCCTCATTAAGACTTGGTGTCATCCCCAGTAGGCATCCATGAAACTTAAGAGTTCATGGCCGGTGGTGGAGTCGACCAGTTTGTCTATTCGTGAGAGCAAGAAGTGATCTTTCGAACAAGCTTTGTTAAAGTCAGTATAGTCGACACACATTTTCAAGCTCCCCGTTGCTTTCTTCACCATCACCATATTGGCGAGCCATTTTGGGTACCGTCATTCTCGAATGAAACCCGCTTCTAGCAGTTTCTCGACCTCCTCAGAGGCTGTTCTGGTTCTCTCTTCTCCCAGAAGTCTCTTCTTTTTCTTCACTGGCTTGAGCTTGGGATTTATGCCGGGCTTATGCTCAATGAGGGACCTGTCAAATTCCTGGCATTTAGTCTGGGCTGAAGGCGAAGACATCTTGTTATTCTTGCAGGAACTCAATCATCTACTCTTTGGTGGTCTCATCCAGCTTGTTACTAAGGTATGTGACTTGTTCTGGACGAGAGCGGTCCAGGATGACCTCCACCCTACCGCCAATGTGGGTAGCTATCTCCTTTTCTTCAATCCTTGCATAGGCGACTTCGAGGGGAACAATGTCTGCCATCATACATTC
This sequence comes from Kewa caespitosa, assembly GCA_900322205.1. Taxonomy (NCBI): domain Eukaryota; kingdom Viridiplantae; phylum Streptophyta; class Magnoliopsida; order Caryophyllales; family Kewaceae; genus Kewa; species Kewa caespitosa. Next base: position 16,660 of record ONZA01015064.1, on the reverse strand, counting down.
CACCTCCTTCCCTTTCTCTCCTTTCATTGGGGGATTTTCTTTCGTCTTGACGACGATCTTTCCTTCTCCTGGTGTTTCCTTCTTCCTTCGCTTTGATTCTGGCTCGATCGAGGGCACTACCTTTTTGGTACCCATGCTCTTGCTACTGAGCCATTGGATGTAGCAAGCTTGAGCCATCTTTTGGTTGTCGAGGATTTTTCCCACTTCGCCATCATCCTTGTGGAACTTCAATGTGAGCAACATCATGTTCGGGGTCCCCTTGATATTGTTCAGTGTTGGCCATCCAAAGAGGACATTGTATAATGGGAGGTTGATGACAAGGAATTCCGAGACAACACATCTCGCCTCGTTCTTTAGCCCTGTCCTCACCATGAGTTGGATGCTATCCACAGGGTGAACGTGGTTCCCGCCGAACCCTATCACGGGGTGGCTTATCGGCACTATCTTGTTGGCAATGTTTATGATTAAATTTGATGAACTTTTGGTGTCTACGAGGACCCTGTTCAACAGAGTTTTAGCAATCTTCATTTCTATAACCAAGGGGTCATCATAAGGGAATTGGATGGATCTCATGTCGGCCTCGTCAAAGACGATGGGTTTCTCAAACTTTGGGACTTCCTTGATCAACATGATTTGATCAAGGGACTTTAGATGAGCTCTCCTTGCTTTGTTGATGAGACCGCCTCCTGCCAGGCCACCCGATATGACATCCACCTAGTACGAATCCAACGAGGACTCAGAGGGCTCGGCTGCCACTTGGCGCGGCAGAACGGTAGTCGTGTTCTTATCTTTCAAAAAGGAATTGATTTTTCTGTCTTGCACCAACTTCTCTAGGTGTGCGGCTAGCTCTCATTACTTCTTACTGTGTCCGTGATCTTTGTGGTAATGACAAATAAAAGAAATTACCTTTAGTTGTTTCCCTCCTTCACAGGGGTTGGGTCGGGAAGTAATTTGTGGTCAATTTTCGCCAAGACAGGTTCTTGGTTGCAGTTTAATATCTTACTCACGGCAGAGCTTTCGGGCAGCCTCCTCTTTGATTTTCCCCAACCTTTGAGTCTGCTTCGTCCTTCCCCTCGTCCTTATCCCTTCTTCTTGAACTGGGGCTTTTTCACGCTGAGTGTCTAAGCCTTTCTTCTATCATTCCTTGAATGTTTTGCTGATTTTTCTTCGTGGTGTTTCTCTCGTCGGTGCCCCTCATTCACAACATCTCTTTCGGACCTCTCCCACGCTATGAATAGCTTGGAAAGTAGGCTCGGATGAAGGCTAGGGTGAGTTTCTCCATCTTCATATGCTCAAAAATCCTTTAGAATTTCACTACCTTTGACGATGCCTTTGATATAAGCGGTGCAAGCTATTATCTTATCGAGTTTTGTTATTTCAAGACACTCGTCATTGCAGGGATTGTCGTAATCCTTCATTGGTTCCTTCCTTCCCTGGATGATGTTAAAGAAGTCTTCCAAGCTTTTCTCATTCTTCTCACACGTCAAGAAAGTTTCCATGAAAATGTGGCAGGGCTCGTCAAAATTGTGCACACTATGATGAGGCATCATGTCTAGCCATTTGAGGGCTCGTCCTTCTAGCATTCCGATAAAGTGACGACATAACATGGTCGTTCCTGTCTTGTATCATCATTGCAGCCTCGTAGGCCATGAGATGCTCTCTAGGGGGATTCGTTCCATCGTATTTCTTAATCTTCCAAATCCGAGTACTCAGGTTGAGATGGTATGCCATTATCTCTTTGCTGAAAGAGACCTTCATGGTAAGGTCAGCTTATGTTCTTGGTCAGAAAGCAAAGCAGCATAACAAATAACATGGTAAGTATCATCCAAGTCAAGAAACACATACTTTAGAGAGTCCGCAAGGGGTTTTAGTTCAAGAAAGGATATTTCAGCAGATGCTACAGTAGGAGAAGTGTTAACATTAGCAGCAAATTCTATCATATAACACAGATTCGTACCAGTCAAATCAGAAGCAACCTCTATAATACTCATTGCAGACTCTTGCCTTACCTCACTTACCTATTGCCAGTCTGCAAATTCAGCACTTGGAAATAGCACATCCACCCAATTCAGCATCTCTGTCTTGCTATCGAAGGTATAAGGTTGTTTCCATGAGTTGAACACATTAACCTCCATCGTCATATTACCAAATGTGAGTTGCATCACTCCATTCTTGGAATTTATCGATGCATTAACAGTAGCCAAGAAAGGTCTACTTAAAATGACAGAGATCTGATTATGCGGATCAAAAACAACTTCAGTTTCTAGCACGATAAAGTCAACCGGGAAGATAAATTCTCCCACCTTGATAAGCATATCTTCAACCTTATCTTTGGGAAACTTAACCGAACGATCTGCAAGTGGTAATGTTACCACAGTAGGTTCTAACTCACCAAGACCCAATTTCTCATGAACACACAATGGCAATAAATTCACACTAGCACCCAAGTCCAATAAAGCTCTATCAATCATAGGTGTGATCTACAATAATTGAGATAGTGGGGCGATCTGGGTCTTTGTATTTCACAAGTACCCGATGAGATAGAATGGAGCTTACATTAGATGCTAAGAAGGCTATCTTAGGCACGTTAGTCGCTCTTTTAGTCGTGCACAAGTCCTTCAAGAATTTCGCATAGGCATTTGCTCTATGGCATCTAGCAAGGGAATGTTAATCTTAACCTGCGAAAAGGTCTCCCTAATTTTCTCCATGTTAGCAGCTATCTTTTTTTTCACAAAATATGCAAAAATGGTGCCTTAAGCTTGTAGACTCTCTTGAGTTCTTTCTCAATTTCAATTTCAGTTTCACATGTATCCGCCTTGTTCTCACTCTCCAAAGGTGTAGGAAATCCATGGACAGAGTGTAGTGAACCAGAGGACAAAGATTCAGGCGAATTTGTGGCCAAATTAGCACTAGAACACAAGCTTTTCGATGGCACTAAAGTGTCTCAGACATGTGTGTCTATCTTCTTATTGGACGTAAGAAAATAAAAGCATTAACAGGCCTCACGTTACCACTTTGGTTCTGATTTTGAATCAGGGCAACAATAGAATACCTAGGATTTATCTCAGGTTGTTTAGAGAATGTAACTCGCTCCCTATTTTTATTGGCCATTTGGTTCAAGGTCTCAACCACGGTCTGTAGGGTTCTCTCCATGGTGTTAAGTCTCCTGTCAGTTTCAGAATAACTCGGAGGTGTTTGAGTTTAGGCAACACGTGGAATGCTAAAGTCCCACCACTTTGGCCATGATACGATCCTTGAGTCCATGAAAAATTGGGAGGGTTTCGCCACCTAGGATTATATGTTGGAGCATATAGATCATTTCTCGACCTTTGAAAAGCCACATTTACCTATTCAATTTCAGAAGCAGACAAAAATGGACAAGTTATGACGTGATCACTAGAATGATAATGAGCACATGATAGTGATGAAACAGAAGAAGTCTGATTAACATGGGTTTGTTGTAAACATAAAGCTTTCAATTGGGCCTCCAAAATAACAACTTTGGACTCGAGATGATCAACATCAGACACACTATGCATTCCCTCTTTTGCTGCACTAACTTTAGCATTCAAACTAGCACTTTCAAACCTAGTTGTCTCTCACTCCATGATTTTTTTTCCGCCATATTTTCCAGAAAATCCAAGGCATGATTCTCATTCTTATCTAAGAATGTACCCTGACACATAGACTCTAGCATAGTGCTAGTGGGAGGATCCACACCCTTATACAAGATTTGACACAAACGCCATTTTTGAAGACCATGATGGGGACACATATACTTCCAGAAAGTTTCCTTTTCAATTTCAGTGAACTGATTAATCTCATTCCTAAGAGCTACAATTTTAGTGTTTGGAAAATATGCTTTCAAAAACACAGTTTCAAATTTAGCACAAGAAGTAATAGAATTTGCAGGTAAGCTATTCAACCACCTCTTAGCTTCATCTTTCATGCCAATGGAATGAACTAAATATAATCTTTTGAAACAATAAGATAACACATCATGTCAAAAATTTCTTCAAATTCTCCCATCAAAAAAAAAAATTCTTCAAATTCTCCCAGAAAGACATATGCACCTTCACATTTAGAACCAGAAAACTTCAGAAGCATTTTCACATAATTTGGTTTAAGCTCAAAACTGACATGGGGTGGCAAGGGAGGCAAATTACAACATCAAAGACTTGACGACCGCGAAGGGTTAAAAATATCACGCAAAGCTCTTGGTTCGTGTGCCATCTCAATGAAATTTTTTTCTTCCGAATCACTAGGCTCGCTAGACTCACTATAAAGAACCAAATCGATGCTATAAAGCCCACGAGAATTAGGACCCTTTATCCACTTTTTATTACTTCGAATTTTGGCATACACGAAGTATTTTTGTTAATGAAACTTATAAAATAGTAAAAGATTAGGAAATCAACAAAATAAAGAAAAAAACTATATAAAGAACTCAAAAACAACAACACTCAATGAATCGACCAACTTGTCCCCAGCAACGGCACCAAAAACTTGTTGACAAATTTTAATAAAAACCGCAAATGCGTGGTGATGAGGCTAAGTCGTATCTCCTAAATCAAATATAAAACCTAGTAATATAATCCAAATTAACGTAGTAATGGAAGTAGGGATCGTATCCACAGGGAAAGGGATATTCGCAATTCTCTCAAGTGTAAACTAAGTAACCGAAAAGGGGGTTTAACTTGGAATGGGTTGTAATAACAAGAAACAAATATCTATACAAATAACAAGTAATAAACAATCAAATTAGTAATGAGAAATTAATAAGAGAAAAGTCTTGGCTTGATCAATATCCACTACTATTCTTTCGATTGATTACAGAAACACAAACTCTCTTCCTAAGTCTTGACTACCTATTATGGAGTGACCCTTCTGTTCTCCTCAATAGTAAAGTAGAGTAGTACGATCAGCGTAACTACAAGACCCTAAACAATGGATAGCCTATCACGATTAGTGTCTAAGTTTAATCCATAAGAAGCATTAACGAAAAGAGAACCAATAAGCAAATGGATAATCTCACACCGGGATTATCGAACAAGATATTTCAAACCCTAGAACTAGCAAGGTTGAATCAGTCAAACGATAAAAGTTTTAGTTATTACTCATGAAACAAGATCAATTCAGCGAATAAGATCTTAAGACTAGCAATAGATCAACACAAATGATGAACAAGTAGGCCTCCAAGTCTAAAACATGTAAAGATCATAAAATAATAGCAAGTAATGAAATAATAGTCAAGAGACAGTACAAGAGTTGAGAATCTCACAATCTTGAAGCAGTAGTTTCAATTGATCAATCCAAGAGAATAGAGTTAAGCTACAAACTTCATAAGGAATCACCAAAAATAAAAGAAAAAGAAGAGAGTAGTTCAAAGTTCAGAGATATTCCTCAAAAGACTTTTCAAAAACCTATTTATACTAGTACTTAAAAAAGAAAAAAAAAACTAAGGCGGCGGCTTGCGCAAAAAGTGAAATAGCCTAGGGCGCGCAGCGTGCAGCGCGCAGCCAAAATCTTGAAAATAGACTGGCTAGACAGAAACAGAAGAACGCAACGCGCAGCACAAAAATCATGAGTCCGCATCTGAAAACAGGAGGGGAAGAACGCAGCGCGTAGAATGGCGCGTTGCGCGCTTCTCATGCTGGATGCCCCGTTTGCTGTGCCTAACCACTTGATTGCGAATTTCACGCTTACTTCAAAATCTTCTAACTCGCCCGTGACAATCCACGGCCCGAACTCGACCCCAAAATGCATGGCTCGACACCACAATGATGCCCGCGGTCTTCTTCATGCACAAAAGCTTCAATCCCAAATTAATGGGAAAATAACTCATTTCTCGCACCCAAAGCACCAAAAGTCGCGTAAAACCATGCTCCGCACCACGTACTAACTTGTGCTCATTAATTTTCCCCACACTTAGACTTTGCTTGTCCTCAAGCAAAACAAAACATCGGGTCACCTCAAACCACAAGTTAGTACCAACAACGACCAACCTAAAAACAAATGGCCAACCTATACGCAACCAAACCTCCTAACTACCAAAAAGATACGGTGAGACCCAATTTGAATGATCTCGAAGGTCACAAGCTCGCAACCAAGTATCTCCACCTCCTAACTCCTCTCACTCAACCTCAAAAATTGCAACTAACCAAGACACCAATGTAATCTCAAGGTCCCTTAGTTAGCGCGCCCTTCAATAACCATACCGCCAATCAAACACACCACAATCAAACTAATGTCATTCATGAATACACATCCTCCCAAACAAACCAAAAACCACTCGAGCTTCCTCCTTACGTCCAATGAGACCCTAGTCTAACCCGACAACCTCCTTGCCTAGCACTTATGACACCGCTCCAGCAAATGAGAAGAACTAATTTGTGCAAATTTTTCATTTCTCTATATTATTTCCATCTCTCATTTCGCCTAGAAGCCCTTGCGGGTTTTCATCCTAGCTTCTCTTTTCATTTAAACTCACCTTCTCACCACACTCATGGCCTTTCTTTTGCTTCAATCATCCGCCCTTGCGGGTTTTCAATTAAGAGGCCTCATTCATTTTATTTTATTTTTCATTTTTCATTTTTCATCATTTTCTTTTTCTTTTTTTTTTTTTTGATCTCAAAAATATAGAACAAATAAGCGAACATATACACATGTACAATGGATAGATATCCTCTCCCCCATACTTAAACAACACTTTGTCCTCAAAGTGAGAATAGGACAACCAATGAAAATGAAGGGGAAAAAGGAAACAAACCAACCAAACTAGGACCATAGTGCCATAGAAGATGTGTCAAACAAAGAAACCAAAAATTGAAGTGTAAAAACTGCCTCCCTCACACTTGAATCGCTCCCAATCGCCTTGAAATTGAAAACCCCCAAAATTCTTAGGTTTGAGACCTAAATTGGACAAATGGGCAATTTATGGGTTGTGGGTTTAGTGTTTGGGAAGAGATTGTGATGTTGAAGTGTATGACGTGATAGAAAGGAAAAAGGAATGGAGTTTTTGGGCTGTTTTGAGTAAAGGGAGGTGGTGGTAGAGATGGGTAGAGAGAGAATAGGGTTTGGGAAGTGAAGGAAAAGAAAGCGCGAAAGACCGTTTATTTCGTCCAGCTGGGGTGGCGCAGCGCCCTTTAGCTCTTGTTTGCGCACATTTGCTTTTCATTTTTTTTTTTGAGTTCTGGAGGCGCACAGCATGCACGGGGCGCGCTGCGTTCTTCCTTTGCTGTTTCTCCCTTGGTTTGGAGGCACGTAGCGCGACCCTGGTGCACGTTGCGTGCTTCTCTTGCTGTCTTGCCTCTTCCTTTCGTCAAGAAACAGCAAATCTATGAAAAAACACAACCCAAAGGCCAAAACAAGC
>ONZA01015061.1:19276-36645 GCA_900322205.1 Kewa caespitosa | reverse complement strand
ACTTTTCGAACCAAATCGAATTACAAAAGTTCTAATTCGCAAGTAGTGGCCGTTCGTAAGAACGGGTAAATTGGATGCATTCCACATCCAATTTGTACCATTGCCCCCGAATCTAGACTTTGGTTAAAAGACTAAAGGACTCAAAATACGATTTCCTTATTTTTCTTAAATAAGATGGCGACTCCAAGCACCCTATTTGTGCCATTTAACACATCATAAAAATGACGATTTTACCCCCATACACGCACCATATTCCGTGGGGGGTACGAGCGCCTTTATTCAACTTCCGCCTCGGCCCACCCCGAGCGGGAGGGTCGTGGCCCCTACACGTACTCCCGAATTGCATGGCGTACTCCAGCTAGAATGCCAATCACGTCCGCCCAAGGAGTGTACGACACCTAAAAAGCAAAAAGAAGAGAGCGTAAGAACAAGAACAAGTACATAACACACAACGCGTAAAATAAAGACATGCATGGCATGGATAGTTGAAGTAAGGCGAACTCATTCAACATCCACCGCTGCTTCGGGAGTGGAAACTTTCTCACCACACCACGATTGGTCCACGGCTAACGAGCCAAGATTGAGAAGGCTCGGGGCTCATCATATCGTGGCCCGAAGATTTGAAAGTGCTCGTAGAACCATATCTGCACAAAAAGGAAAGGATTAGCAACTCAAATGAAAAGAGAAAATATAAGGCAATTGAAGGCTAAAGAGACGTATACCTCGAGCACCTTCCAGAACCCACCAAGGGAAATATTCTTGTTCTTCACTTGACGGCATCCCTGCCTCAAGTACTTCACCAGGGTCGCATAGCCAGCTGCGCCCCAGTTGTAGCTGCAAATAATCCAGATGTCCTCGAGTTCCGAGAGGTAAGAAAAGTAGAGATGGCTACCCTTGTCTGCGAACAAGGTGCATGCCAGGAGATAAGCGACAAAGAGCCGCACCGTCTGGTCCAACATCAAGGCCCCAAGATGGTTTGTAAGAACGGTCCTAAAGACAGAATAAGGGATGGCGCTATGGTTAGGGGTTGCAAGCCGCACAAAGTCTGCCCCAAACGTGGTCGTCAGACTCTCCAACTCATGGAAGAAATAACCATCTAAAGGGATATGCTCGCTTATGAAACCAACACCACTAATCAACCCAAAGTCCAATGGCGTGATCGTCATCTCGCCCATCGGGAGGTGGAAGATGTTGGTTGTGCCCCAAAAGCGCTCCACGAGAGCCCACATGACTGATATGTTCACATACTTGTAGCCGCAAAGTGAAATGAACAGAGGGCCAAACTTGTTCTCAGCAAAACAAACGACAAAGTCGTCACCGAGGGCCATAACAAGGAAACTGTGCATGGCGATAACCTCGCCGATACCATCTTGACCTCTCAAGTGCATCGTCTCCTCCTATGAGAAGATTATGAACACAACAGTTTGGTTGATTTTGGTTTGGGACCCTCGTCTACCCTTAGACCTCTTCGACCCATCTCGTCTTATGCCTCGTATGAGTCTCGTAGACATGCCAAGAGACGGGCCCCCTTCAACGGCCCATGGGCCGGCAAGACCACTCTCGTAAGATGCCACAAAGTCATTCCTCCCTCCTAGCCCTCGACTTCTGACCCCCGTTCTCCCATCAAGACCAAGGCGAAGCACTCTCAAGATGCACTTCACAGGCCCACATCCCCGCTCAAAGACGAAAGGTCCGGACAAGAGGGGAAGTGGCGTTCAGATGACTATTGGACGAGGTGACCAAGGGGTACACAGCTGAGCTGTGCCCTCGTCCCCCCTAGGGCACCTCCCATTGAGGAGCCGAGATTATGGAAGGTTCTAGAAGACTCCAAGAATGACATATATGTTGCACCCATGCTCTAGCTTGATTGGCAGCCCTCAAGGCCCACATCTTTCTTAAGCCCAGGAAAGGAATGTCCACGTGGAACCTCCCCAGTGGGCAAGTTGCAACCCTAGCATCACCTAGGAAATGTCTATAAATAGGAGGCATGCAGACCTTTCAAGGGTAAGAAACAAATTTTTGATTAAGACAACTGATTGATTAGCTCACTCACTTTCTCTATCTAGAGCATTCAAGTCTTTTCCCTATTTCCAAGGAAGATTTGGCTACCCTGAAGAGCATTCTATTTGCCCCTTTGGGCAAATCGCTTTTTGAAAACCGTCTTACTGACTTGATCGTCAGAGGTCCGTTCCCCGGACCATAACGAGGGCAGCTCACGTACGTTCCTTGTGCAAATAGTTCACCTCCGACGAGCCACGTCAAGATCCACCTCATCTCGTGCAACTGAGGCCTTACAACCCTTTGAGTCTTTAAGGATCCACTCTCCTTACCCAAAAACACCTGAAACATTTGTGGTTGTCTGTGGGGAGTGGCAAGCCAAAGTTGCATGACATTGAGAAACAAAAAACGCATTCAAACCCCTGAACCATAAAAGACAAGTTCTATGTCAAACTACGAAGAAGGAAATCACTCAGCCTCATCCGCGGGAAGACCAGGTGACACCTAGCCCTATCAAGAGGGAGGAGTTGATCCCCTTACAGGCCAACATCCTGGGGGACATGCACAAGATGTGCACCACCCTCCAGGAGAACATCCTGAACCATGATGGAATGACAAAGCACCGAGGCGAAGGCACTTCGAAGAATACGCCTACTACAAGGGCTCAACGTTCAAGAAGGAAGCAAAACCTAGAATCACAAACCACCCAAGTGCTGAAGACTCCCCACTTTAGACTAAGTGGATCCGGCTCTTCCTCTTTGAGGTCCAAGAGTAGGTCAAAGGCTTCCAGGTGAAGTGAAAGTACGAAGATTCCTAGATAACTGAAGAGGAACGTAGGGAACCTACGACCCTACGTTGAAGCAATGAAAGGAGAAGGAGATCAGTTGAAGGAGAAGCGAAAAGACCTATGAATGAAGATGTCAGGGAAATCATATTACGGAGGCAGGCCAGGAGGGTGCTCGAACAACGAGAGCCCGTCATGACCTGACTAGGGCCGAGAGACTACGACAACATCACAAAGAGTTTTAAGGGATTGGAGATAATCCCCGACCTTACCATGAAGGTCCCTTTCAGTAAAGAGATTATGGCTTATTCCCTAACTTGAACTCTTGGATTGGGAAGATGAAGAAGTACACTAGGACGTCCTCACCTCGAGAGCATCTGATGGCCTACGAGGCCGTGATGATGATGCAAGAGCGGAACGACGCCACGTACAGCCGACACTTTGTCGAGACGATAGAAGGGAGAGCCCTCAAAGGGCTAGATAGCCTCCCTCATCATGGCATCCACATCTTCGACGAGCTTTGCTGCGTCTTCATGGAGAACTTAATGACATGTGAGAAAACCGAGAACTGTTTAGAAGACCTCTTCAACATCATGCAAGGAAGAAAGGAGCCAATGAAAGACTACGACAAACGTTTCAATGACGAATGTCTAGAAATCACAGAACTCGACCAAACGATAACATGCATGTCGTACGTCAAGGGTATCATCTAGAGAAGCGAAATCTTGAAATATTTCGAGCCCATGAAGCTGAAGAAAGAAAATCACACCCTACCCTTCGTCCGGGCCTATTTGTTCAAACTCTTCATGGCCCGGGAGAGGTCCGGGCGAGATGAGGTAAACGGGAGCACCGACGGGAGAAGCTAAACAATGATAAGTCGACGAAGCTGTCAAAGAACAAAAGAAAGATGGTCAAAACCTTAACGGTCGAGAAACCCCAATTCAAAAGAAAAGGGTTCAAATGAGGAGGAGGTCAAAGTTGATTCAAAGGGCGGGAAAAATCCGATAGGAAAATGCCGAAGAGCCCCGCAGTGACTCAAATTCAGAGCTGTAACCAGGAAGCCGTCTTGGCAAAAATCAACCCCAAATTCTTACCCGACCCAACCCCAACGAAGGAGGGCACAAGGAAGAGCTACTTCTTTTTCCATTACCACAAAGATCACGGACACAGTATGAAATATTGTCAAGAGCTAGGCTCTCATCTCGAAAAGCTAGCACAACAAGGGAAACTAGATCCTTTCCTCAAGGAGAAAGGGATGACCACCGTCCCGCCAGGCCAGGGGGCAGCCGAGACCACAGCCTCAGGATCCTCCTCGGACTCCTACAAGGTAGCTGTCATCTCAGGTGGGCCCGACAGGAGGTGGCTTGAAGAACAAAGCTAGACGAGCTCATCTCCGATCCCTCCACCAAATCATGTTGATCGAGGAGGTTCCCACGTTCAGGAAACTCATCATCTTCGACGAGACGGAAATGAGGCCTCTCCAATTCCCTCACAGTGACCCCCTCATCGGCATGATGAAGATAGCCGACACCCTGGTGAAAAGGGTCATGGTAGATATAGGGAGCTCGGTAGATATAATCACGGCTGGCTGCCTCATAGACCTCGGCTACACTTCGGACAAGGTGACACCAAGCAATCATCCTGTGATTGGTTTCGACAGAAACCAGGTCCAACCACTGGGAAGTATCCTGCTCCCAGTGAGGATAGGGACAAAAAACGGAGCAAGGCGTGTCGTCTCGGAGTTCCTTTTCGTCAATGTCCCGATCGCATATAACGTCCTCCTCGGACGACCAACCTTGAACAAAATCAATGGGATGCCAAACATGATGTTACTCACATTGAAGTTTCATAGGGACAATGAGGAAGTAGGAAAGATCCTCGGCGATCAGAAGACAACTAGGACCTGCTACGTCCAATGCCTAAACAACAAGAGTATCGACCCGGAGAAAACGCTACCACCCGCCAAGACCAAGGCCTTGGTTCCCGCTGAGAACAGTTCAAAGAATAGAAGGAAGGAAGCCCATGGAGACAAGATCACCGTGAAGGTGAACGAGACCACCCCGATGAAAAATGAGAAAGGGAAGGAGGTACAATGTCTGATGGTAGGTGTCATCTCGCCCAAAGTTGCCAATGCAATGATCAAGAAGAGATAACCGGCTACCCTTTTCGGGGGGAAGGTGGAGGTCGCCCTGGACCCTCTCGTCCTAAGCGAGTCACATACCTCGGTGATCAGCTGGACGAGGCCACCAAGGAAGGACTAAGAAAACTTCTACAGGAGTATCAAGATGTCTTTGCCTTCAGCCCGGACGAGAGGCCCAATATTGACATATCCCTCATGGAACACAACCTTGGCATAAACCCCAAGCTCAAGCCTATCAAGCAGAAGAAGAGACACCTAGGCGGAGAAAGAAGTCGGGCCGCGTTGGCAGAAGTCAAGAAGTTGTTGGAAGCTCCTTTCACAAGGGAATGTCGTAACCCTAAATGGCTCGCCAATGTTGTTATGGTGAAGAAGGCAACCGAGAGTTGGAGGATGTGCGTCGAATATACCGATTTGAACAAGGCCTGTCCGGAAGAACACTTCCCTCTCCCGAGGATAGACAAGCTTGTCGATTCCACCACGGCCCATGAGTAGTTAGACATCCTAACCCCTGAGTTCCATGGACGCCTTCTCCGGGTACCACCAAGTTTTCATGAGGAAGAATGATTAGAGCTCAACAGCCTTCATCACCAATGATGGTATTTTCTGTTATACAATGATGCCCTTCGGCTTGAAAAATCCCGGAGCAACCTTCCAGAGACTCATCCAAAAGGTCTTCGAAGGGAAAATCGGTAGAAACCTCAAAGCCTATGTGGACGACCTCATCACGAAAAGTGTGAAATCCTCCAACCATGTGGAGGACCTGAGAGAGACGTTCGAGACTCTAAGGAGAAACAAGATGAAACTGAACCCGAAGAAATGTGTCTTTGGGGTGAGAGGAGGAATGTTCCTAGAATTCATGGTAAGCGATAGAGGCATCGATGCAAATCCGGAGAAGGTAAAGGCCATGATTGACATGGAACCCCCAGGGTGCATCAAAGATGTACAAAAGTTGACAGAGTGCATCGCAGCACCTAACCAGTTTGTCTCCAAGTCGGCCGACAAGTGCGCACATTTCTTCTCAGCACTAAGGAAGGGAACAAGATTTGAGTGGAGGGACGTGGAACAAGAAGCCTTTGAAAAGCTGGAGCTATACTTGGGTTCCCTGCCCAAGATAGCCTCATTAAAACCAGAAAAGAGACTTTTCCTCTACCTCACTATCTCCGATAGGGTCGTAGCTCGGTCCTCGTCAGGGAGGAAGAGAAGAAACAAGAGCCCGTCTACTTCACCAGTCATGCTTTGTGCGGAGCTGAGTTCAGGTACTCGATACCTGAAAAGTTCACCCTCGGAGTCCTCATCATCTCCCGAACGCTCAGCCCCCTACTTCCAGGGCCATCCCATAACCGTTCGGACAAACCAACCATTGAAGAAGATAGTGGGAAAACTAGATTCAGTAGGAAGAGCATAAGTGTGGGAACACGAGCCTACTGACTACGATATCTCATACGAGCCCAAGAAGGTGATAAAAGGCCAAGCTCTTGCGGACTTCGTGATCGAACTGACACCCTCGGAGAAGACGTCGAGTTACTGTACCGAGTCCTGGCTGATGAGTGTGGATGGTTCATCATGTGAGAGTGGAAGCGGAGAAGGCATTGTCATCACCTCCGAAGCACTGGACGTCTTCGTGTACGCAATGAGATTTGAATTCCAAGCAACTAATAAGGAGGCTGAATATGAAGTCCTCATCGCCGGAATGGAAATGTCCCAAGCCGCCTGGGCAAGAAAAACGTAAGGTGAGGATGGACCCCCAGCTCGTCGTCTCACAAATCTCAGGAGACTATGAAGCTAAGGGAGAAGGAATGAAGGCGTATCTCGGAAAAGTCCGATAAAAGATCAAACACTTCGACGAGGTAGTGGTAGAGCACGTCCCCCGGTCAGAAAACCACCATGTCGATACACTGGCTCAGCTGGCAAGCTCGCCGGCCAAAGGGGTATCACGTAACATCTTTTGGGAGGAAAAAGAGAAGAGAAGCATCGAACCTGAATCTGAAGTTTTCTTACTCGACCGAAGAGACTAGTGGATGGAGCCATTGACAGCGTGGCTGGGAGAAGGAAAGCTCCCCAACAACGAGAAGGAAGCAAAGAAGGTACAAACGAGGGCCAAGTGGTTTGAGCTTAGGGACGGCGTCTTGTACAAGAGAAGACTAAGCCATCCATTACTGAAATGTGTCTCAAAGACACAAGGAAACGAGATTGTCTGAGAGGCCCATACCGGCATCTGCGGAGCTCATCAAGGAGGAAGGACCGTGGTTCATAAGATCCTAAGGCTAGGCTTCTACTGGCCTACCTTGAACAGTGACGCAGCCAAAATGATCAAGAGCTGCGAGAAGTGCCAGTTCTACGATCCTGTCCCAGAGCTCCCCTCTGCTGAACTAACACCAATCCTCTCTCCGTTGCCCTTCCACCTATGGAGCATGGACATAGTGGGTCCCTTCCCACAAGCCCCAGGCCAATTGAAGTACGCCATTGTCGTTGTCGACTACTTAACCAAATAGATCAAGGCAAGGGCTATAAAGAATATAACGGTCGCCGATGTGAAGAAATTCATCCTAGAGAACATTCTCACATCCTTCGGCACCCCTCGGAGCATTATCTTCGACAACAGCCGGTAGTTTGACACACCAAAGCTCACTGATTGGCTGGAGTAATACGGAGTGAAAGCGAACTTCACGGCCGTAGCGAGACCCTAGACGAACAGCCAGGTGGAGTCAAGCAACAAGATCCTGGTGAATGGGATAAAAAAAAAAACTGGACAAAGCCAAGGGGCTTTGGGCAGAGAAGCTAACGGAGGTGTTGTGGGCATCAAGAAGCATGGAAAAAGCGATCACGGGGGAGACACCATTCAACCTCGTCTACGGCTCTAAAGCCGTACTCCCATTGGTGTTAAGAGTCCAAGAGTCGAGCACTTCAACCTGGAGACCAATGAGGAGAGGCTAAGGAACAACCTCGACCTCCTCCCAGAGGTACGAGGAGACTCACTATTAAGAGACGAGGTCTACAAACAGTGGATGACAAGAGCCTTCAATCAAAGGGTGAGGAAGAGAAAACTGAATGGGGGAGATCTCGTCTTAAGGACCATGGCGTCCGTGGGGAGACAGAATAAAGAAGGGAAGATGACACCTAACTGGGAAGGACCCTACAAAGTGATGGAAGTATTAAATTTGAAGACTTACCGACTGGAGACCCCAGAAGGGAGGAAGATAGGCAGACCATGGAATATCAAACACCTCCAGAAGTACTTCGTATAGAATGCGGTCTCGTCACGGAGCTTCGTCGGGGTAGGCACCCTTAATAGCCTCAACGAACTTTTTGATTCGTAGACTTTTTCTAGATGACGGGGTAGGCTCCCCCAAATAGCCTTCTATCCATCTTTTAAGGAAGTTGGCCAAAAGGGGTAGGCTCCCCCAAATAGCCTTCTATCCATTTTATAACGTCGTTGGCCAAAAGGGGAAGGCTCCCCCAAGAAGACTTCTATCCAATTTGGTAAGGCCATTTGGCGAAAGGGGTTGGCTCCCCCAAACAGCCTTCTATCCATTTTGTAAGCCTTTGGCCGAGAGGGGTCGGCTCCCCCAAGAAGCCAGGAATTAATATTTTTCGGCTCATATGCCTTTTGTCCACATGTTGACTTGCAAATTCTTTCTTTACAACATGGTTAGACGAGGCGCCACCCTGGGGGCAAATGAACTAATTCTCATACACGTTTAGACGAGACCCCACCCTGGGGCCAAATGAACTAAGTCTAATGTACGTTTAGACGAGACCCTACCCTGGGGGCAAATGAACTAAGTCTAATACATGTTTAGACGAGACCCCACCCTGAGGGCAAATGAAATAAGTCTAATACATGTTTAGACGAGACCCCCACCCTGGGGCAATGAATCCAAATCTACAAACGTAAGAATAGACGAAGTGAAACAACAAAGAAAAGTGAAAGAAGAGACGAGACCCCGTTCTACGGGGCAGATAACCAACAATCTCATTTTCATTCATTGTAATCCTTTACAAAGATTTCTACATATGAAGAGAAGAAATACAAAGAAAAATATCCTCAAAGCACTGAAGACAAAATATCACGCCAACTTCTTCCTTGAAGGGGATAACCCCTAATTTCCAAGATGCCGGAAGAGAGCCAAGAGGCCGACGAGAGGACGAAGAAAGACATGGCAGAGGACAAGGACGTAATGTAATATGCCAAGTCCTTCCCAACTTGGATGAGTGCATTTCAAATGCACCCTCCACCATCATCGCATAACACCTCCTCCTAGATCTCGACTCCACCGAACCCTCTTCCAGCTCCAGCACTCCATCTTCCCACAGCAACAAGATACAACAGCCAGGCGAGGCTGCCTCTCTCAGCCCCCAGAAGAGAAAGCCAGCGGGGGGAAACGAGTCGGGGACAAGTTCATCTTCTGGACCACGAATGCAAAGTGGATGAAAATCCATCAACAACCCATTCAGTGGTTTGAAGGCCGAAGAACATATACATGACCCCCGACTGACCAACACCCCCCATAAGTTAAGGATGTTCATCATCGAAGACTGGTGAGATAAGAAAATCGACCCTGTAGAGGCCACGATCATCAAAAAGAGTTAAGCATGGATCAAGCCCGAAGACGGAATCACCAGGGTCATCATAGCCACGGACGAAACCCACCTCACCCTTGGAGAGGAAGGGAAGAAGAGATAGAGAAGACAGAATACTGGGAAAGAGAAGACATGTTCTTTGCTCAGAAAGGAAGTTGAGAGATGAAAAGGAAAGGTGCAAGAAGAAAATGACCCAAAAGCCTCCTTTTATAGGCAAGAAAAAAATTAGTCAACGGTCCAGATTGCTCCATGAAAATAGAGGATGTGCGACACGTGGCGTAACACACCCCAAAGAGATAAAAAACAGCAAAAAATGTAGAAAAGAAGGAAGCGTTTCCCAAGAAGATAACGCATGCGGGAAAAAGAGCCTTGATTTGCAAGCCTCCTCACAGAACACCAAAAAACTGCCAAGTGTTTATGGCCGAAAGCCCCACCCTCGGCACAACAGAGAATGCACCTTCCCCAACCCAAGGAATGGTGACAGACGAAAGAAGACCCCCGTCTATATCTTTTCGGCTCAATCACCTAGCCTTGTTCAAGTAGGGGCAAAGGGACGAGAGACCCTGCCCCCACCATGAGCCTTCGTCACACACCTAACAAGCATCACTTGACCAAGTCTGGTGCAAAAAGAGAAAGAAGAAGCACGAGCATTGAAAACAGACAACATTTATTGAAATGAAAACCTTGTCCACAATTCATTACAAGGCAAAGAAAAAATAATTACAACCCTCATTAGGGGGAAGGAGAATGGGGAGAGGAAGTAATAGCCGCATCATCAGGAAGGATGGGATCGTGATCCCTGGGAGGAGAGACCCCCTCGGCAGCACCCTCCGAAGGAGACACTGTCTCGCCAGCAGCCTGACCCTCATCCCTCACACCATAATCACCCTCGGCTTGAGGCCCAAGGGGGTCCTCAATGGCATCCAGAAAGTCAGTGTCGAAGAACTGGAGGACGGCAGCCGTAACATTGTAGTAGTACTTGAGGGGATCCTAGCTCGGTCCTCCCTATAAAGCTCCTCAAGAGTAAAAGGATCATCCCCCAACTTGGCCGACATCAGAACTACCCTCTTTGCCTGAAGACACTCGAAGCCATCCTCAAAGCCAAAGATAGCCATGAAAGCCTCCTTGATGCCCTCCAAGAACTTCCTCTCGGACACAACCATCACGTCGCTGAAAGACTTGGAGGTAGCCTTCTCCTTAGCCATTTGTGCCTCCATGGACAACTTCTCGTCCTTCTCTTTGGCCAACTCAGCCTCAACAGTAGCAAGCTTCGCCTCCACCTCCGCCTTCCCCTTCTCAAGGGCCTTGCAGCGCCGAGACAACTTGGCTCTCTCCTTCTTGGCCTTCCCCTTCTCCTTCTCGGCTCTCTCCTTGGCCTCACCACCTCATCCCTCTCCTTCTCGGCATCCCGTGATGATGCCTCGTGCTCAGTGAGGGGTGTATAGTGCCAAGACAATATCAGCGCCTGCAAGAAGAAACGGATTAGCCCAAAGAAAGATAGAAAGCACAATGTTATGAGACAAAGCATAACTCCATAGCCAAGCGACGAGTCATATATGTAGCAACACCGGGACAACCCTTCAGGTACTAGATTTTCTTCCCAAGCACGACCTTATCCAGAAAAGCATCTGCCACCTTATCCTTCTCATCTGGAGTCCGAGAAAGATACCGGGGGAGAAGGCCCCCCGATAAACCCCTAATGGGGGGAAAAAGGGGGGACGCAGCCAGGACAGCAGGACCTTTCCCCTTGTCCCTAACGGTCCCGGATGGGGAGTCAAAACGAGGGGCGCACGACAGCTACGGGAATATCCTCTCGGGGCTTCTGTCCAAGAGGACCTCGACCCATTCCTTAAACCTTTCCAAATACCCGCCTTCTTCTGAGGCTGGGGCACCGGGGTACCTATGGTCGCAAGAGAAGAAGAGGAAGCAGCCATCTCCCTCTTTCGCTTTGTCCCAACGTCCTTCTTGTCGTCGACCCCCCTATGCACAAACGAAAAGCCGAATGAGTGAACATGATTCACGGGATCAAAGAAGTACGACAAATACAATAAACTTACCACCCTCGTCTTGGCAAAGATCATATTGTTCCTGGCCACTATCCTCGCCTGGATGTCCTCCAGAGACGAAGTCCCTATCATGTTCGCGCCCGCCGAGTTGGTTATTAGATAGGCGCTAGTAGTCTCTACAAAAGGGACGAGACCAATGAGAACAATAAAGAAGGGTAGAAATATAGATAAGAAGGAAATAGAAGAAGAATACCCCAGTCCATGGCATCGCTGATCCCATGGTACACCAAAAACTCCTTGTCCTCGGTTCATCTCCTCTCGGGGATCCACCAGAGGGGCATATTCATGAAAATCTTTGTCTCTGCCCAACGAAGTCTCTTCTCATAGTGGAACAACTCTAGAGCAGCCTCATCTTCCACCGAGGGCCCGTCGAAGGAAGATGGAGACGGAGAGGGATTCCACCAAGGGATACCATCTAAGAAGCCATCTCTGGTGGTCCCGACATAGTAATAGTATGAGACCCAACCTTAGTTCTTGGACGGCATCAAGGGTCCAAAGACATATTCAAACTTCGGCTCAAAGTAAAAAATGGATTTCACGGTCAGATGGGGTTTGAGGCCGTTGGTCACGAGAGACCATAGGCTGAGATTAGGTGTTATATTATGTACACGAAAAAAAAAGTGGTAAAAAAGTACAATGTCCCAAAGTGTTGGGGACAAGTTGCACTAGAGAAACACCATTGGCCCTCAGGAGAGTGAGGGAAAAGGGATGAAGGGGCAGCCGGAAGCCAAGTCTACCCGATAGCATATGGAAGGCAAGAAAGCCCTCGGCGGGGTCATCCGTTCTCCTCTCCTCAGGCGCCAACAAGAAGGCTCTCCTAGGACACCAACCCACGACAAATGGAGGTCATAGTCCTTCTCGGATATTTTCCAACCACTGGGCATCGTGCTAGGGTCCTCCCTCTTGGCGTTTTTCTCCTCCTCCATCTTCTTCGTCTTCCTCTTCTTTAGAGCCCTCGTCATGCCCGACGGGATGGTATTCGGCGGGAAGTAGGCTATGGTGACCTCGTCGGAATTCGAGGTGCGATGAGCCAGCTGGAACCAGGGCAACGAAAAAAGAAAGGACTTTAAATTACTTACCAATTGGTGAAACCGGGTCTGACTATTGTCCAGAACAAGCCTCCGCCTCTCAAGTGCCTTCGGCTAGACGGCCTAGGCGGTCGGCATATCAGGCTCTTCCTAAAGGGCGTAGCGCACCCTCTGAGCTGTCTGCTTTGTCCAAGCCATTCTCCTAGCTACGGTCTTTCTACAAACACGTCGAGCCTGCACCGGTACCGCCGAGCTCGCCAGAGCCGATGCACAATTACTATCACCGTTATTGATATCTTTACCTAGTGCGTTGTAATTACTCGCCGATGACTTATTACTAGTATCCTCAAGACGAGGGTGTTGAAGGCCAGACAAAGGGTTGGCCCTTTTTCCGTGACCGGCAAACACGGGTTCCTCCGCCGTGTAGAGATTATTCACATCGATCTCCCCGACCAAGTGATCCTGAGCCTGAAGAGGAACCTCCTTGAGAGCAGATTCCTTGAGCCGAAAGTCCTCGTCCTCATGGAGGAGCTGAAGTGCCTCCATGTTTCCCCTCAGGCACTTCAGGCGAGACTTCGGAGTCACCACGATGAGGGCCCCAAGGACAGGGTCCCATTCAAAATCATTTTTAAGGTACATATTTACAGAGAAACAAAGATACCTGGAGGAAACGGAGTGGCGGCGGGAACGGTTGAGCGGCTTGAACCCCAACACCAGCAAAATGCAGACTTTCTCTCTCTAAAATTTTCTCTCTCTAAACTTAGAAAATGAAGGGCTCAAATGAAGAGAACAAGTGAGGGAGGCCTCTTATATTTATAGAGGCAAAGGAAGGGGAAGTCGAAACGTCGCATCATTTGGACCAAACGTCGCGTCCATGGGGAAATGCATCAAGACAAGTCCCCACATTCTACCACGTGTCACGTATCCTTCGCATACAGAGGAAAATGAAGGGTCTTACCCCTCTAACAACCAAAGGTCCCCTCGTCCACCCAGCTGCTTCGTATCGGGCAAGCCCCTTCGTCGAAACCTTGGGTCATGCCCAATAAGAGGGGTAAATATTTTGTTGATTTCGGTTTGGGCCCCTTGTTTACCCTTAGACTTCTTTGGCCCATCTTGTTTTATGCCTCATACGAGTCCTGTTGTCACGCCTTGAGCCAGACCCCCCCTTCAACGGCCCATGGGCTGGCATGACCACTCTCGTAAGATGCCACGAAGTCACTCCTCCCTCCGAGCCCTTGACTTCTAACCCTTGTCCTCCCTTTCGGAGTAGGGCAAGGCACTCTCAACATGCAGTTCATAGGCCCACATCCCCGCTCAAAGATGAAAGGTCCGGATGAGAGGGGAAGTGGCGTTCAGATGACCATTGGACGAGGTGACGAAGGGGTACACAGTCGAGATTTGCTCTCGGCCCCCCTGGGGCACCTCCCATGGAGGAGGTGAGCTTATGGAAGGTTCCAGAAGACTCCAAGAATGACATATATGATGCACACATGCTCTAGCCTGATTGATGGCCCTCAAGCCCCACATCTTTGCTAAGCCCAGGAAATGAATGTCAATGTGGCACCTCCCCAGTGGGCAAGCAGCAACCCTAGCATCACCTGGGAAATGTCTATAAATAGGAGGCATGGACACCTTTCAAAGGTAAAAATAGATTTCTGATTAAGACAACTAGTTGATTAGCTCACTCACTTTCTCTCTCTAGAGCATTCAAGTCCTTATCTGTTTCCAAGGAAGATTTGGCTGCCCTAAAGAGCATTCTATTTTCCCCTTTAGGCAAATTCCTTTTTAAGAATCGTCTTACTGACTTGATCATCGAAAGACCGTTCCCTAGACCATGTTGGGGCAGTCCACGTGCGTTCCTTGTGCAAGTAGTTCACCTCTGACGAGCCACGTCAAGATCCACCTCATCTCATACAGCTGACGCCTTACAACCCTTTGAGTCTTTGAGGGTCCACTCTCCTTGCCAAAAAAACCCAAAACAACAACATAATAAAAAAAAAATTCTTGAAAAATATCATGGGCAACACGCAAGTACACCTATGCATGTGAATGACGGGCATTTCGGCACTTTAACGAACAAAACATACATGACATGAAACATGTTCTAAAGCAATAAAACATGGGCTAAAAGGTTCATTTCAATGTTTTATGGCAACATGAGCATCATACGAGTCATAAAAATGAGCGTTTTCCAATAAGAAATCGGTAAAGACTCTAAAGGGCATTTTGTTGAACACTTGACGTGCGTGACTCAAAATCACATGAATTTGCAAAATTCAAACATACCGACACCCATTCATCACAAAGCTATACATATACATGACATGCACATTCCAAATTACGTCCCAAGTACATCACATATCCACAAACATATCAAAAATCATCACAAACTCATGAATTTGGCAAAATACGAACGTAAAGCTTTGGAACTTATCGCTCGATTCCTCACACAGTAGGATAGATGATCATTGGCATCATATAAGAGCACCGAGGGATTCCACTCCAGACTCAAGTGCCACTCGCATCGGACGAACCAATCTTCGGCTCGAAGCTCATTCCCGGCTTTCTTCCGTTTGTATTTCAGGGCACCCACGGGCCTACCCCAAAATATATAGTGAACAGGCCCCAGCAAGGCCTCCTCCTCGTCATCTTTGCCATCAAGGGGACCCGAAGCCATCATTGTGATGAAGAACGCAAAGAAATCGACCCATTTCTTCAACCCCATTCTCTAACGACTGACTACCTCGTTTGAGCAAGATTCTCGAAAAAACAAAAGAGGTAAGTGGTAGATTCAAGCCAAGAATCAAACAGAACAAGCCTTAGTTTAGTGGGGAAGAAGATTTAAGTGAAAAAGATCAAGATTTGAAGAGAAAACGAAAGGCAACTATTGCGAAATGAGTCCGGGAGGCGTTCTGCCTCCAGACTTAAATCGCTACCCACCAAATATCGCTGGGCATCTAGTGATTATGCCTTTATTAGCTGGGCTTTAAGCAAATTTACACATATTCCCTGGCCCCAGCCTAGCTCCATTCAAAAATTTTCCTTTTGGGCGCCATGTATTTGTTATATATATTTCAAATTACTCGACCATTGTAATGTATACGCGGGAAATTGTACACGGCACTGCTCAAACCGTTATACTCCGGATAAAAAATCTGACTTAGACAGTCAATTAAGTCTGTAAAAGTTCTTTTTGGCTCAATCATTCAGTAAAAGTAAAGGAAAATTATTCTAACCCAAACGGTCAATAAAATACCTAAAAGAATTATCCTGGCTCGGGTAGTTAATAAATACCCACATTCACATCTTTCTAGCTCAGGTAATCAATAAATACCCAAAATTCACTTCTTTTTGACTCGGGTAGTCAAAAAATACCCAAAACCATATTCTGCTGACTCAGGTAGTCAATAAGTACCCGTATTTCCTACAAATACATTTCCAACACTAGGATGTCGATAAACTCCTTCAAATTACATTTTCAACCCCAGGATGTCGATAAACTCTTGCAAAGACATTTGCCACCCCAAGATGTCGATAAAATCCTACGAATACACTTCCGATACCAGGATGTCGATAAACTCCTACAAATATTATTTCTGACCTCAAGATGTCGATAAACGCTTCCTACATTTTATCTTCACTAAGGACGTCATTAAAAGCCGGTATACTACAAAATCATCCTTTACGAAGGATAAGGACCTTTACCCTTAAAACATACATACTAAGTGCACCCAATACTTGCAAAAAAATAAATACTTTGACCTTCGCCACTCTGCGCCTCGTTCAAAATGGGGGCTTCTGTTGACACTAAAATAGTGTCTCCCGTACGACCCTATGACGATAAATAGCCTACGGTATCTTTACCGGATATTTTTAATACGCGAATTAATAAAAACAAAGTCAAAGGACAAAATGATCATTTCACCTCACACTTGAAGGTTTTAGACCCTTCCATAAACCTTGCCGTCCAAGGAAAGCCAAAGCTTAACGCAGGAAAGAGTTCAAATGTCAGGGATTACACATATATTTGCTGCCCACCCTGCAAATTTGACAAATATCGCTAGGCACCCAGCGAATTATCACCATATTCGCTAGGCCTTGAAACGAATTTCTCTCATATTCGCTATTTGTTGAGCTTTCCAAACCATTTTCACCCATTTGCATGATTCAGTTTCTAGTGAATATACCATATTTGTTGGGCACTGATCGAATGCAGGCATAATTGCCTCGTCCCCTAGCGAATTTCACCATATTTGCTGGGCTGAGGTGCAATAAATTTTCGATCCTTTAGAAACTCATGCATTAACCTACGATTCATACACATTAATACAACATAAACCTCTGTAAAATCTTCCTAGCCACCAGAGAGCTCTTCCCAAAAAATTTTAGCATCTTTATTCATCCATTTTGATACTTTTCTAAATTTAAATAAGCTACAAAAAGCTAAAAAAAAAAAACAAAACAAAAAACCAAAACAAAAAATTTTGCATGTAAGAAATTCCGGCGAGCATCCCGACCAAAGGTAGGCTCCTGAGGGTCCTCTCCTCCTTAAGAGGGGAGTTGTGAATTTTCTACATTTCATTGCGTTTTATTTTTATGTTATTTCTTTTTGTCACAAAATTAGGGAAAATAATAATTCAATATTATTTTCATTAATTTTAGACATGTATTTTATTTTTAATTTTCAGTCATGCACATATATTTTTCTTCATTTTCAAGTCATGAATTTGGGGTAATAACAATTTAATGTTATTTTCCCTAAATAAAATTAC
>ONZA01015056.1:12848-26459 GCA_900322205.1 Kewa caespitosa | reverse complement strand
GGTGCAGCGCCTCATGGTAGACATCATCCCACCAGATATTACCAACGCAAGGATTAAGGAGAGAGAGAGTGCCACCTAAGGAGTAGGTCATCCTGGACCCCTCTGGTCCAGAACGAGTCACATCCCTTGGTGACGAGCTGGACAAGGCCACCAAGGAAGGGCAGACGAAACTCCTCCAAGAGTATCAAGACGACTTCGCCTTTGGCCCAGATGAGATGCCCGGTATCAACAAATCTCTCATGAAATACCACCTCGGCATAAACCCCAAGCTTAAACCTGTTAAGCGGAAGAAGAGACATCTAGGAGAAGAGAGAAGCCGGGCTGCATCGGCCAAGGTAAAGAAGTTACTAGAGGCCAATTTCATAAGGGAATATCGATATCCTAAGTGGCTCGCCAATGTTTTTATGGTGAAGAAGGCAACCAAGAGTTGGAGAATGTGCGTCGATTACACCAATTTGAACAAGGCACGCCCAAAGGACCACTTCCCTCTCCCAAGGATCGACAAGCTCGTTGGTTCCACCACAGGCCATGAACTCCTGAGTTTCATGAACGCCTTCTCCGGATACCACCAAGTCTTCATAAAGAAGAAAGACCAGAGCTCAACGGACTTCATCACGGATGACGGCGTCTTTTGTTACACAAGGATGCCATTTAGCCTGAAGAACACCCAGGTAACCTTCCAGAGGCTCGTCCAAAAGGTCTTCGGAAGGCAAATCAGTAGAAACCTCAAGGACTATGTGGACAATCTCATCACTAAGAGCGTAAGGTAACCGACCATGTAGAAGACCTAAGAGAGACATTCAAAACCCTAAGGAGAAACAAGATGAAACTCAACCCAAAGAAGTGCATCTTCGTGGTGAGGGGAGGAAAGTTCTTGGGATTCATGGTAAGAGAGAGAGGCATAGACACAAATCTAGAGAAGGTGAAGGTGGCAATCGACATGGAGCCCCCTAAGTGCATCAAAGACGTACAAAAGTTGACTGGGTGCATTGTTTCCCTTAATTGGTTCGTCTCTAAGACCGCCGACAAGTGTGCGCATTTCTTCTCGGCATTGAAAAAGGGGACGAGATTAGACTGGAGCAATGAGGCACATAAAGACTTTACGAAGTTAAAGCTATACCTGGGTTCCCTGCCCAAGATAGCTTCACTAAAACGTGAAGAAAGACTCTTCCTCTACCTCACTG
Organism: Kewa caespitosa; assembly: GCA_900322205.1. Classification (NCBI taxonomy): domain Eukaryota; kingdom Viridiplantae; phylum Streptophyta; class Magnoliopsida; order Caryophyllales; family Kewaceae; genus Kewa; species Kewa caespitosa. The sequence continues at coordinate 25,275 of ONZA01015056.1, read as the reverse complement.
TCTCAGACAGGGCCGTTGCCTTGGTCCTGGTCAAAGAAGAAGAAAAGACACACGAGCCCGTCTACTTCAATAGCCAAGCCTTGTGTGACGCCGAGTTTAGGTACTCTGTGCCAGAGAAGTTCACCCTTGGAGTCCTCATTAACTCCCAAAAGCTCAAACCCTACTTCCAGGGCCATCCCATAGCCGTCGTGACAAATCAACCATTGAAGAAGATACTGGCCAAACTAGATTCAGCCGGGAGAGCCCAGGTGTCGGCCCACGAACTCACTGATTGTGACATCTCGTACGATCCCAGTAGGGCAATAAAAATCCAAGCTCTTGTAGACTTCATGGCCAAAATGACGCCCTTGGAGAAAACGCCGAGTTATTGGACCGAATCCTGGTGATGAGTGTGGACAACTTGTCATGCAAGAGCGGGATAAGAGCATGCATCATCATCACCTTGGCAAATGGAGGCGTTTTTGAGTAAGTGATAAGGTTCGAGTTCTAGGCATCTAACAACGAAGCTAAGTATGAAGCGATGGCCCAATCAGCTAGGGCAAGAAAACTCAAGGTGAGGATGGACTCCCAACTCGTTGTCTCACAAATCTCAGGAGACTACAAAGCCAAGGGAGAGGGGATGAAAGCGTATCTTGGAAAAGTCTGGGAGATGATCAAACACTTTGCTGAGGTAGTAGTAGACCACATCCCCCAATTGGAAAACCATCAGGGCAAGATTATCCCTACAACTTACTTGCAACTCTACACATGTTTCTATGCGTGCCACATCAGCTTACACCGCCCCACTTGCAACTTTATCTCACCTTCCACATTATTCCTACAACTTTGTAAAAACTTTGTTACAACTCCTTTAAACTTGTGCACATTTATTATGCTGTTCAATTAAGTTAACAATTATGTATTTACAAAGATATTTATTTACTTGTGAAATAATTTGTTCAATCGTGAATCTAAAAATTGTTAATATTTTGGAAATTAGTTGAATAAATATATATTAAATTCACAATATATTATTTTGTAAGTTGAGTTTAGGCACTTGTATATTTATAGGTATGTGGACAAGAAGCATGGTGGAAGACAAAGAAGAATCTTTGTCTCTGGAAACTAGCTACAGTATGTGGAGCAATACAATGTGTCACAAATATAATGTAAGCCGATTCATACAATCAATGCATTGTATAAGAGCTTCAATACAAGGCATATTATCATATATTCATTTAAGTATTTAAAGCATAGGCAAAATAAATTTTTATTTTGGATGGGTGTAATTTTGAGGAGAAAAAAAATAATTTAATGAACCAATGACAATGGATGATAATTTAATGGAGAAGAGAGAGAGAGTTGCAAGAAGAGATATTTATATGAATACCTCACCTTCCAACTTTGGCAAAGTTGTAACAAGATTACCCCTACAACTTTGGTTGCAACTCCCTTGCAACTCATTAAAGTTGTAGGGATAATCTTGCCCTCATGTCGATGCACTAGCTCGGCTGGCAAGATCATCAGCCGAAGGGGTTTCCCGGAACATCTATTGGGAGGAAAAAGAGAAAAGGAGCATCGAACTGGAAACTGAAGTTTTCTTACTCGACCGAAGAGATGAGTGGATGAAGCCACTGATAGCATGGCTAGGAGAGGGGAACCTCCCAGATGACGAGAAGGAATCAAAGAAGGTCTATACGAGGGCCAAATGGTTTGAATTTAGGGACGACACCGTGTACAAGAAGGGACTAAGCCATCCGTTGCTGAAATGTGTATCGAAAAACACAAGGAAAAGAGATTGTCCGAGAGGCCCATGCTGGCATCTGCGGAGCCCATCAAGGAGGAAGGCTAGTGGCGCACAAGAACCTAAGGCTAGGATTCTGCAGACCTATTTTGAAGAGCGACGCAGCCATGATGATCAAGAACTGCGAGAAGTGCCAAGTCTTCGCTCCGTTCCCGAAGCTCCCTTCCGCCGAGTTGATAACGATCCTTTCTTAAATGCTCTTCCACCTATGGGGCATGCACATAGTGGGTACCTTCCCACAAGCCCCAGTACAGCTGAAGTATGTCATCATCGCTATCGATTACATCACCAAGTGGATCAAAGCAAGAGCCATAAAAAACATAACGGTCACCGATGTGAAGAAGTTCATCCTGGAGAACATCCTCACGCACTTGGGCACCCCTCGGAGCATCATCTTCGACAACGGTTGAGAACATCCTCACTGACTGGCTAGAAGAGTATGGGGTGAAAGCAAGCTTCACAGCCGTAGCAAGACCCTAGACGAATTGTCAGGTGGAATCCAGAAACAAGATCTTGGTGAATGGAATTAAAAAGAATCTTGATAAAGCCAAAGGGCTATTGGCCGACATGCTGACGGAGGTCTTCTAGGCATTAAGAACGACTAAGAAGGCCATCACAGGGGAGACCCCATTAAACCTCATCAATGGCTCTGAAGTGGTACTCCCATTAGAATTAGCCAATAAAAGTCCAAGGGTTGAAAACTTTGACCTTGAGACAAACGACGAGAGGCTGAAGAACAACCTCGACCTCCTCCCAGAAGTACGAGGAGACTCGCTATTGAGGGTCGAGATCTACAAATAAAGGATGACAAGAGCTTTTAATGGAGAGTGAAAGCAAGGAAGCTGAATGTGGGAGACCTTGTCTTAAGAGCGATGAAGTTTATGGGTAGACAGAACAAAGAAGGGAAGATGACATCCAACTGGGAAGGACTCAACAGGGTGACAGAAGTAATAAACTTGAAGACTTACCGACTAAAGACCCCTGAAAGGAGGAAGATATGCAGGCCATTGAATATCAACAACCTCAAGAAATTCTTCGTGTAGGACACAGTCTCGTCACGATCCGCGTCGAGATTGGCACCCCTAAACAGCCTCGACGAACTTTTGATTCCTAGACTTCTCTAGATGACAAGGTAGACTCCCCCAAATAGCCTCCTATCCATTTTTTAAGGCCTTTGGCCGAAAGAGGTAGGCTCCCCAAAACAGCCTTTATCCAATTCGTAAGGCCTTTGGCCGAAAGGGGTTGGCTCCCCCAAGAAGCCTGGAATGAAACTTTATCGGCTCACATGCCTTTCGTCCACATATTGCCGTGTAGGTTCTTTTCTTAACATTGTTAGACGAAGCCCCACCATGGGGGAAAATGAACCTACGTCTACATCTTGGTTAATCAAAACCCCACCCTAGGAGCAAATGAACTAAGTCTAATAGACGGTTAGACGAAACCCCACCCTGGGAGCAAACGAACTAAGTCTAATACATGGTTAGACGAGACACCAACCTGGGGGCAAATGAACTATGTCTAATACACGTTTAGACGAAACACCACCCTGGGGGAAAATGAAGTAAGTCTAATACACATTTAGACGAGACCCCACCCTGTGGGCAAATGAACCAAGTCTAATACATGTTTACATGAGAACCCACCCTGGGGGTAAATGAATTAAGTCTAATACATGTTTAGACGAGACCCCACGCTGGGGGCAAATGAATTAAGCCTATTACACGTTTAGACGAGACCTAAACCCAGGGGGCAAATGAATTAAAGCCAATGTAAGTTTAGACGAGGCCCCACTCTGGGGTACAAAAGCAGAATCTCATTCAAGTCTACAAAATGCAAGAGCAGACAAAATGAAAAACCAAGAAGCAATAGAGAAGAAGAGACGAGACCCCGTCTTAGGGGGCAGATATCCAACAACCTCATTCTCTTTTATTGAAATACTTTTACAAAGATTCCTACATACAAAGACAATAATATGCCAAGTTCTTCATCGGAGGGGAGAACCCCCAAATTTCAGCGGATGGGGCACCGAGCGAGGGATCTTTTTCTCCAACATTTAGAAATTTTTTGGTGCTTTTTGATGAGGCTCGCGGATCAAGGCGTTATCTCCTTGGGAAATGCTCCGGGTTGCCTTCATTATCTTCTTGGAGAACGTTACGCCATGTGTCACGTGTCCCCTATTTTCCTCAAATAATTTGAGTCGTTGACCGTGATTGAATTTGCCTATAAAAGGGAAGCCCTTGGGTCACTTTCTATTTGCACCTTTCCCTTTCTTCCCTCATTTTCCTTTCTGAGTAAAGAACATGCCTTTCCTTCCTCAGTTTTCTTCCTTATTTGTTTCTTTCTTCCCTTTCTCCCAAGGTGAGATGGGCTTCGTCCGTGGCTATGACGACCCTTGTGGTCTCGTCCCCATGTTCGATCCATATTTAACGCTTTTTGATGATCGTGGCCTCTATGGGGTCGATTTGCTTATCTTATTACTTTCCGATGATTAACATCCTTGACTTATGAGGGGATGGCGGGAGGTGACGGTGGTCGTCCATTAATCCTTTTGAACTCTTTCGCCATCCTTTCGGGTGTCCGAGAGGGGCTTTCTGGTGAGTAGCTGTTCTTCGGCCCTCGAATTCCTGATTGGGTTGGTGATGTGCTTTCATCCATTTTCCATTCACGAGCCGAATGATGTGTTTGACTTTGCTTCGTTTCCTGTCAACACTCTCTTTTCTAGAGGCCGAATGCTGCAGCTGCTTCTAGGTGTTGTACCTCTTCCACCCGGGAAGTAGTTTCAGTGAAGCTTCGGGCTAGGGAGAGACGCTGGGTCGCGGTGGTAGAGTTGGTGCTCGGGGTGCATTCTTCCGTGGTGGGAAGAACTTGGCGTATTACGCTTCATCCTCGATGTCTGCTACACCACCCTTGGTTCTCCTTTCTACCTCTTTGGCTCTCTCCGGCCTCCTCGACTGCGTGTCTCCCGTTAGACCCGCATGGGGGTGGGGGGTCCTCCCTCGACGGAAGAACTTGACGTATTATCTTTCCTTCATCACTTAGATTTTGTCTAAGTATTTTGTTCTTGTATGTTGAAATCTTTGTAAAAGACTAATGAAATATAAGAGGGTTTGATGATCTGCCCTCTAGGACAAGGTCTCATCTCTTCATCTTCATTGTCTTCTGCGTATTATTTTTGCATTTGCCTTTTGTCCACTTTTTCATCTCGTGGGTTTGAATGAAGGTCTTTGTTTCTTGCCCCTGGGGTGGGGTTTTTTCTAGCCTTGTCGTAGACTTGAAATTTATTTTGCCCCCGTGATGGGGCTTCGTCTAAAAGTGATGTTATATTTAGGTTCATTTTTCCCCCATGTTGGGGTGTCGTCTATCTATGATGTAGACATTTCATTTTGCCCACGTGATGGGCCATCGTCTAACTGTGATATAAACTTAAGTTCATTTTGACCCCATGATCGGGCGTTGTCTAACCATGACGTAGACTTGAACTTTATTGTGCCCCCGTGATGGGGCTTCGTCTAACCGTGATGTTTGACTTATTTTCATTTGCCCCCGTGGTGGGTTGAACTTCATCTTGTTTCTCCTTAGAGTTTCGAAAATTTCTCTCAGGTCTTCAATGTGGTCAGAAGACTCCATGCTCTTGGTGATAAGTTTGTCCACATAGGCTTCGACGTTTCTACCAATTTGCCCTTTGCAAACCTTTGGGACTCCGTCGACGATGATGAAGGCCGTTGAGCCATGTTCCTTCTTCTTCATGATGATTTGATGGTATTCGGAGAAGGCATCAATAAAACTCAAGAGTTCATGCCCCGTGGTGGAGTTGACAAGCTTGTCTATCTTTGGGAGCAAGAAGTGGTCCTTCGGGCAGGCCTTGTTGAAATCAGTATAGTCGACACACATTCTCTAGCTTCCGGTCGCCTTTCTTCACCATCACGACGTTGGCGAGCCATTTAGGGTATCGGCATTCCCTTATGAAGCCGGCTTCAAGAAGCTTCTTGACCTTGGCCGACGCGGCTCAGCCACGCTCTTCGCCCAGGTGTCTCTTATTTTCCTTAATAGGCTTAAGCTTGGGGTTTATTCCAAGTTTGTGTTCCATGAGAGATCTGTCAATGCCGGGTATTTCGTCTGGTCCGAAGGTGAAGACGTCTTGGTACTCGCGGAGGAGCTTCATCAGTTCCTCCTTGGTGGTCTCGTCCAGCTCGTCACCGAGGTATGTGACTCGTTCTGGAAGAGAGGGGTCCAGGACGACCTTCACCTTGCCACCCGAAGGGGTGGCTCTCTCTCTTTGTTCGATCCTCGCGTTGACAACCTCTGGTGGAACGATGTCTACCATGAGGCACTGTACTTCCTTCCCTTTCTCCTCCTTCGTGGGGGTAAGATCCTCTATCTTAACAATGACTCTTTCTACAGGAATTTCTTTCTTACTCTTCCTCGATTTGTTCTCGACGGGGGCCAAGGCGTTGGTCTAGGTGGGTGGCAGCATTTTCCCTGGAACGATGTTCTTGATGTTCATGCATTGGACGTAGCATGTCCGGGCTGCTTTTTGATCGCCAAGGATCCTCTCTACTTCCCCGTCTTCCCTGTGGAATTTCAACACGAGTAGCATCATGTTGGGAGTTTCGTTGATTTTATTCAATGTCAATCGCCCAAGCAGGATGTTGTATCGCAGTATGACATTGACGACAAGGAACTCTGAGATGACACGCCTGGCTTCGTTCTTCGGTCCTATCCTTACTGGTAGTTGGATACTTCCCATCTGTAGGACTTTGTTTACGTCCAAGCCTACCACCGGGTGATTGCTGGGTATCACTTTGTTCGAGGTGTAGCCGAAGTAAATGAGGCAACTCGCTGTGATCACATCGACTGAGCTTTTGTATCTATTAGGACTCTTTTGACCAATTTGTTCGCAACTTTCACCTCGACAACGAGGGGGTCGTCGTGCGGGAACTGGAGGGGTCTCATGTCCGATTCATCAAAAGTGATCGGTTTCCTGAACTTGGGAACTTCCTCAATGAGCATGATTTGATCGAGGGGTCTGAGATGAGATCGTCTTACTTTTTTTTAAGACCACCTCCTGCCAGACCACCGGAGATGACAGCCATTTCATAGGAATCCCAAGAGCATCCTGAGGCCATAGGCTCCGCTGCTGAACCTTGGCCCGGCGGGACGGTGGTTGTACCCTTGTCTTTCAGGAAGGAATTGAGTTTTCCCTCCCTTTTCAATTTCTTAAGGTGTAAACCTAATTCTCAGCAGTACCTTGTACTGTGCCCATGCTCTTTTTGGTGTTGGCAAAAGAAGTAACTCTTCTCCGTTCCTTCCTTCAGCGAAGTTGGTTTGGGTAGCAGTTTGGGGTCAATTTTTGCCAAGACGGCTTCTTGATTACAATTCAAGATTTAGTTCACCACGACGCTCTCCGGCATTTTTCTTTCAAGCTTCCCTCGCCCTTTGAACCCGCTTCTACCTCCCCCTCTTCCCGGTGCTTTCTTCTTGACCTGGGGCTTTTCGACTATCAGCGTTTCAGCCTTTCTTCTTTCATTTCCTGATGGTCTCAGCTTGTCATCGTACTGCTTGTCTCGTTGATGCACCCTGTTCACTACGTCTCGTCCGGACCTTTCCCAAGCCGTGAATAGCTTGGACAAATAAGCTTGGACGAAGGGTAGGGTGAGCTTCTCCTTCTTCAGCTTCATGTATTCAAATTCCTTTAGGATCTCACTCCCTTTGACGATACCTTTGACGTAAGCGGTGCATGCTATTGTTTGATCGAGATCGGTGATCTCTAGGCACTAGTCGTGGAAGCGTTTGTTGTAATCCTTCATCGGTTCGTTCTTTCCCTGACAGATGTTGAAGAGGTCTTCCAAGCATTTCTCGGTCTTTTCGCAATTCATGAAATTCTCGGTGAACGCAACATAGCTCGTCAAAGCTATGAATGCTGTGACGAGGGAGACCGTCTAGCCACTTAAGTGCCCTGCCTTCCAGGGTTCCGACGAAGTGTCGATAGTAAGTTGGGTCGTTCTGCTCTTATGTCATCACTGCTGCCTCGTAGGCCATTATGTGCTCCCGGTGTAAGGTTATTCCTCTATACTTCTTCATCTTTACGATCTGAGAGTTCAGGTTCAAGGGATAAGCCATGATCTCTTCGCTTAAAGGGACCTTCATGGTAAGGTCCGGGCTTATCTCTAATCCCCCAAAGAGCTTAGTGATGTTGTCGCAGTCCTTCGGCCCTAAGCGGGTTGGGACGTGACCCCTCTGCCCCATCCCCCTCGGCCTCTCTCCTCTTCTTCATCGCTTCAATAGAAGGTCGGAGGTTTGCTATGCTTCATCTAGGCGTCTCATGCCTCCTCGTGCTCACACTTTGTCCGGAGGCTTTCAGCTTGCTCCTAGACTTCGACAAGCAGGAGTTGGAACCGCTCAGGCTTAAGGGGGGTCTTTAGCACCTTGGTGGTTCGCGACTCCGAGTCGTTTTCGCTCTTCGAGCGCTCATTCATCTTCTTTGTGACACCTCCATCTTGGTGCTTCGTCGCTCTGACATGCTGGAGGATGTTTTCTTGGAGGGTCATGCACATCTTATCCACGTCCCCCAGGATGTTGTCCTGAAGGGCCACGAGCTCCTCCCTCGTGATAGGGGGCTGGGTTGCGCCTCGTCCCCCTGCGGATGAGGCCGACGGGACTTCTTCATGGTTCGACATCGAACTCGTCTTTTTTGATTAACATGTTTGTATGTGTTTTTCGTTCCTCAATCTCATGCAACCTTTGATGGCCACTCCCCACAGACGACGCCAAATGTTTTGGGTTGTTTGGGTACAAGGAGTGGACCCTCGAACACTCATAAGGTTGAAAGCCTCGGCTACTTGAGATGAGGAGAAGGATGACTCGCTTCGTCGGAAGATGGGTACCTGCACAACGAACGCACATGAATTGTCCCCGATGTGGTCCGAGGAACGGTGCTCGGACGATCAAGTCAGTAAGGAGATTCAAGAATAATGGATTTGCCCGATAGGGCAAATTGAATGCCCTTTAGGGTACTCAAATCTTTCTTGAGAAATGAGGGACTTGAATACTCTAGGGAGAGAAAGTTTGTAATCTCAACCAGAATCAGCTTTGCAACTGATTTCTTCCTCTCTTTTTTCTCTTACCTTGAATGAAGTGCTTGCCTCCTATATGCATTTCCCAAAGGATGTTTAAGGTTGTGGCCTTGTCCACCAGGGAGGCGCCACATGGACATCCCTTCCCTGGTCTTAGCAAGGAAATGGGCCAAGGGCCCACGAAATAGATCCAGGCACTTGCCCTATTTTGTATCTTCTGGAACCTTCCAGAAGTACCGCTCCATCAAGGATGGTCGTCTACCAGCGCCGAAGGTGCCCCTCAACGGTGCAACCCTTCGTCCCTTTCTCCAGCAGGCCTCTCGTCGGAAGGGGGAAAGGGTCTTCTCGGCCTTCCGTCAGGAGAACCACTCGTCCTGCCTCTAGAGGGGGACGAAGGTCCACGGCCGAAGCCCCTCGGACAGTAGAGGGGCCAAGGTTCCATCCATGTCATTCGCACCTGCCGAGATGTACACTCCTACGGGAAAGGTTGGGTTGAAGAGGAAGGGCCCAATCCGAAACAAAGATAGTAACGATGGGGCAGGGAACGAGCCCATTGGCTTGGAAAGGAGCCCAGGCCAAAACCAACCAAACAAATGTGATGTGATTTCTTAACTTGGAACATTTTGTAACATAATATAACATAGCATACTATCACACAACATATATTATGTTATTCAAAAATTAAAATAAATGTCATTCATGTGGATGCGTATTTGAATAGAAGTTTTAAAATTTTTGACATTTTGATTTGATGAATATTATAATAATGAAAACTTTCGCGAAGCGTGAACTATCACACGATGTTATAACATTTTGATTTTTATTTGATGAATGTTACAACATAATATAACATAGCATACTATCAAAACGAGGACTCACTTGAAGAAGCAAAGGACTACTCGAGAAGTTGGCATCCTCTTCATGCACTAAGTGATCAAAGTGGGTGATTGTTTCTCCAACAACAAGAGGCATGGGACTACACCCTTCCTCCATCATTTTCACTACATGTAAGAGGGAAGCACAGGCCATCTACCATTTCCACAAAAAGGAAGCGGTAAATAAGACAAAGAGCGAAAGCCCGTCGATGGAAGGTCCTAGATCTACTATTTTTCTCTAGTGGAGGGGAAGAAAAATGTTCAATCACCTTAAGCAAATTGACTTGATCCCTGTCGAGGATGTCCCTAGCCTTTTTGTGCTCAAGGCCAAGGTAGTCCTTATTCAAGAACTCAAAGTTGTCACTCAACATAGGAAGTGCCATATTGATGTTGGGGGGAATGCCCAAAATTGTGAAAATTACTTCCACCAGGGGACGAATCTCCTTGGTCCCTCCTAGGTGGAAAACATGAAGGTTGGGCATCCAAAACTTGATGGACGCCTTCAAAAGAACCCAAATAAGCTTTACTTGTTTGAGAGTCAACAAGATTGTGATGTTAAAAATACTCAAGCGTTGTCTTTCCTCCATGGACATGGAGGTCATCCAAGTATCGAAGGACTTTTGAAAGTAATTGGCCATGGGTTCCAGATGGAATTTGAGCTTAGAAAAGTGAAGAAATAGAGAAATTTAAGAAAATTTGAGATCTGAGTGCAGTATTCTGCCATGCAAAACAAATATTTTATAGCAGTGCATGAAGAATTGCTCGTAAAGGGAAAACGAAGTATCAGGCCTGGGACATGACCCAACAATATCCGCCATAATTACTGGAAGCCCAGCGTAATCCTTGATATTCGCTGGCGTCCAGGAAATTTTTGACATATTCGCTAGCCACCGAATGTCGTATTTAAGTGATCATTTACTCAAGTAGAGTTAATTCCCGTTTAGGATTTAATAATCCGTCTTCACCTTTAATCCCTTTCCCCTCCTTGTAAATGCATTTTTATTTTATTTCATATTATTAATTGAATTCAATCATTATTCATTTTTGTGCAAATATATATGTCCATGGGATATTTCTTACAATTTTTACATAACTCTTGTTCATCTTTCTATTTTTGTTCCTTTATTCTTTATTATTTGTGCATATGAGTGCATAAAATTTTAATTACTTTCATTTTTTGTATGAATATATGTGTGCATGAACGCAAAACAATTTCCAAAAAAATAATAGAATTACCTTACCAATAACATTTCTTTTCACAAAACAAAAATAGAGTTCAAAGGACCCTCGAGGAGTCACTACCTACAAGGAACGAGCTAGTCCTCGTTCCCACCTATGCTGCTGGGAGGTGCTGAACTAGTGCGCGTCTTGCGGGAAGGCCCCGCCTCTAGCTGTTTTGGAAGAGGCATCTCCAGAATGACAACCAAGTTTGTTAACCCTCTGCTGCTGTTCGGATCAAAGACTGAGTCCACGATGTGACCGCCAATGGACTCCCGATCCCTCGCATTTTTCTGTGCTCGGGGCTGTTGGCGACAAGCACCCACGTGATGCTCGGACATATGGGACGAAAGGGGCTAGTCATGAGCCTCAGAGGCACGACCGCTTCTGTGTTGTGAATGGCCCGCCTGAGGCCTCGGTGCCTTCGCCAGTGGCATTTGCTGAGGCCAGACGACCCTCTGCGAGGCAAATCGGTAAAATTCAGTGACAACATAATTTGACGGGAAGAAAAAAAAGAGCACAAAGATGTTCCTCCATCGCTTGAGTACGAGAGGTGCAACCCAATCTGAAGAGCCACCAAATATGCTTCTTCATGGAGACGACCTTCAAGGTCGCCTTGGTCTCTTCCGGGTTCATCTGCAAGATTAAGCGAAGGAAGAACCATTTAGCATGACGCATCCACTGAAATTATTAAATAATTAGCTAGGTTGGAATGCATACCCCACGGTTCCCCTCGGGTAGTGGGAGATACTCGCACTCATCATCCTGTATGTCCAGGACCTCAAGTATGACAGGAGTACCCAACTCACCCATGTGGCTGATCGACAGATTTGGCCCGAGAATGCGCACTCCACCATGAAATGACAAAAAGACTCCATTAGATTTCACAAAATCGATATTGGAAGAAAAGAAAATAAAAATCAAAAGGCGAAGCGACAGCTTACCTCAGCGAAAAGAAGAGTAGCAGACATCAGCGATCACTGCAGAAAGCCTGGTAAGCGAGAGTTGGGTCGTTGTCAACCAACTGCTGGATTAAGTAGGAAAAATCCGCACCGTGCTGTAGGCGACACAACCTTCCTTCCATGTAAAGCGTGGGCGGAAGTTGAATAAAGGCGCGCGTACCCCCCACGGATATGGGTGCGTGTTACGGTGGTAAAATTGTCATTTTTTATAACGTGCAAAATGGCACAATTTAACTCCTTTAATATTTTCACCAAAGTCTAGATTCAGGGGCAATGGTACAAATTTGATGTGGAATGCATCCAATTTGTCCGTTCTTACGAACGACCACTACTTGCTAATTACAGCTTTTCGTAAATAATTTTTGTTCCAAAAGTAAATTAACCTAAATATTTTCTGAGTCATTGGACATTCAATTTTATTTAGGTTATCACTTTTTAGCATGAAATGTCATTTGTCCATAATCCACGATCAAATAAATACATAAATATGTCCATGGGTATAATCGTTACCGAATG
>ONZA01015056.1:0-12399 GCA_900322205.1 Kewa caespitosa | reverse complement strand
TGTCTATAGTTAAAGAAAATAATGTTGAATTATTATTTTCTCCAATTTTGTGACATAAAAAGAAATAAAATGAAAATAAAAGGAAAAAAATGTACAAAATTCACAAATCCCATCCTAAGGATTTCCTTAGGAAGGGATGACCCTCAGGAGCCAACCTTAGGTCGGGATGCTCACCGGAATTTCTTATACGAGAAATTTTTGTGTTTTGTGTTTTTGCCTTTTTGTGGCTTTTTTAAATTTGGAAAAATGTAAAAATTGATGAATAAAATACTAGGAAATTAGTAAATGAAGGCTCTTTGTTTGCTAGATGGTTTTTAGCAGAATGTAATCATGATTAGTGTGTATCAACTATAGATTATTGCATGGGTTCATATAGGATCGAAAAATTTCATGCACCTCAGGCCAGCGAATATTGAGAAACTCGCTAGGCAACGAGGCACTTATGCTTGATCAATGCCTAGTTATTATGTGTATTTTCATTGGAAAATAAACCATGCACCTGGGAAAAAATGGTCAGGAACGCTCTACAAACAACAAATATGAGAGAAATTCGTTTCAAGGCCCAGCGAATTTGGTGATTTTCGCTGGGAGCCTAGGGATATTGTCCGAATTCGCTGGGTGGGAAGCGAATATATGTGTAATTACTGACGTTTGAACTTTCTTGCGCATTATGCTTGGCTTTCATTGGTCAACAAGGTCTATGGAAGGGTCTAGAAGCTTCAAGGGTGTGGTGAAATGACCATAATTCCCTTTAACTTCGTTTGACTTCGATTTTTAGTGTTTCGTGTATTAAAAATGTCCAGGAAAGATACTGTAGTCTAGTGTTGGGTGCACTTAGCTTACTTAGTCGGTAGCTTAGTTAAGGGTTGTATGGGGGACAATATCTTGGTGTCAAAAGAAGCCGCCACTTTGACCGAGGCGCAGAGCGGCGAAGGACATAGTATTTATCTTTTGCAAGTGTTGGGTGCGCTTAGCTTACCTAGTGGGTAGCTGAACATGTATGTTTTAAGGGTACATGCCCTTATCCTTTGTAAAGGATGATTTTGTAGTATACCATCTTTTAACGACGTTTTGGGTCAAGATAAAATGTAGGAAGAGTTTATCAACATCTTGAGGTCAGAAATAATATTTGTAGGATCATATCGAGATCCTGGGGTCGGAAGTATATTCATAGGAGTTTATTGACATCCTGGGGTTGAAAGTATATAGGAAGGAGTTTATCAACGTCCTAGGGTTAGAAATGTATTTGAAGGAGTTTATCGACACCCTAGGGCTGGAAATTTTTTTGTAGGAGTTTATCGACATCCTAGGGCCGGAAATGTATTTGAAGGAGTTTATCAACATCCTGGGGTCGGAAATGTATTTGTAGGAGTTCAGAGACATCCTGGGGTCGGAACTGATTTCGTAGGATATATGGGTATTTATTGACTAGCCAAGTCAGCAGAATATGGATTTGGGCTTCATTGACTACCCGAGTCCGAAATAAGTGAATTTTGGATATTTATTGACTACCGGAATCAGAAAAATGTGAATGTGGGTATTTATTGTCTACCCGAGTTAAATAATTCTTATAGATATTTTATTGACCGTTTGGGTCAAAAACATTTGTCCTTACATTTTATTGACTGATTGAGACAAAAGGGAATTTTTACAAATTCAATTGACCGTATGGGTAATATTTTTTTATCTAGACTGTACGGGTTTGAGCATTGTCGTGCACAGTTACCCGCTTATACATTACAACGGTCGAGTATTTGAAATATACATAACAAATACAAGGCGCCCAAAAGGAAAACTTTTGAACAGAGCTAGGCTAGGTCCCAGCGAATATGCTTAAATTTGCTGAAGACCTAGCGAATACAGGCATAATAGCTGGATGCCCAGCAAATATCCTGGCATTCAATGGGTAACGATTTAAGTCTGGAGGCAGAACACCTCCCAGACTCATTTTGTGATAGTTTCTTGCTTACTTTTCTTTATTTTCTCTCTCGATTCTTGATCTTTTTTGCTCAAATCTTCTTCCCCACCAAACTAAGGATTATTCTCTTCGATTCTTGGCTTTAATCTACCACTTACCTATTTCGTTTTTTCGAGAATCTTGCTCAATTGAGATAGTCAATTATTAGAGATTGGGGTTGAAGAAATGGCTCAATTTCTTTGCGTTCTTCGTTACAATGATGGTCTTGGGTCCCCTTGACGGCAGGGATGAAGAGGAGGAGGCCCAGGTGGGGCCAGTTCATTATTTTGGGGTAGGCCCGTGGGAGCCTCGACATAGAAACACAGGATGGTTGGGGAGCAGCTTACAAATAATTATTTTTTATTAAGCGCTCGAGAGCTTGGTTGAGATTCATACCTAATGGGGTCTAGGCTAGTTGCTCTCGACGTTGAGGTGCGCCCTAGTTGAGTGCATGAACCTCATTCACCTTCGCGGTATTGTTCTGCTTGGTGGTGTTGTTGTTATTTTGGCCCTTAGTCCATTTTCCTTCCGACTATGGATGCTCATCCTCAATTGCCAATCCTACCTCCATAAGTAAGAGGAAATTGTTTATAGGTTGGAAAATCAAGTGTTTCTTAAATTCGAGCCTCAAATTGCGTATGATAGTATGCACTTGATCTCTTTCCGAAGCCTATTCACCATATGGGAAGCCCTCTCTCGCCACCTAGTGACGAAGATCATGAAAGCCTCACGTATGAGGTATTTAGTGGCTTCTAACTCCCGCATTGTGACGGGAAGATCGGTATTGTATGGAACTTTTGAAATATATCCTCCCATGTTTTAACTCGTTTAGTGTCGAGTCCATAGTACCAACTAGACGCAGGTCCATCTAAGGACATACGAACGATGTGAGGAAACGACTCCTTATCGATACCCTTTAAAGTGAGGGTGGTGGCAAAGGCCCTATGTAGGTCCTAGGGTTGTCAGTGCTCTTAAACCTGGGTGGGTCTGAAAGGACAGTCTTATCGAGTAGATTGCCTGTGAGGTTAGGGGTCATCCCTTCAATGTCATGGTATAGGTTCAAAAGTTTGTTATGCTTCAGGACATTCTTAAACTTTTTTAGCTCTCCCTTGATTGGGTCAACTTCCTCAATGTTTTTGGTTTCCAGTTGGGTCACCTTTTCAATCAAGTTCTGGATGAGAAGGGCGAGATCCTATAGGGTAGGTTGGTTGTCAATTTCAAACGTAAGTTGACGTACGAACGAAGGTGGTGGTGACTTCGGTTTAGGAGAAGACGAACGGGACGTAGAGAACGGAGGTGGAGAAGGTGATGTTCTACGAAGGTCCAAAAAACGGATCTTTCCCTATAGTTAATTCGGGAACTAAATTAGAAATGAGAAAAGAAGAAAGTACCTAAAAAGAAAAGGAGAAAACCTAAACTTCTAATAGGGAAAATGAACCGTAAAGCCCCTCGGTTTACAGTTTGGTCCAAATGCAATGCAAAAATAAAAACGTCACTCATGCGAATGCCATATTCTCTCTATGTTCAAAACCTATACAATGGCTCTAAATCTCTAAGGTTTCATAACGGGTTAGGGAAACTAAGGCTTCCATGACATACGGGGTGATTACAATGTTATTAAATGCATAAGCGCCTTAACTTACCGTTTTTGCTTTCGTCGAATGGATGAAAGAAAGATCGTGAGTGGAGAGTCTTTTACGATATGCATGGAGAGTCGAATGGATCCTCCATGTGACCGAACTCGTCCCCTAAGGATTGATTATGAGATTCCTATTCTGCGTACGCATGATACTACATGAAAATGATGCATTTTTGAACCGAATTGATTTACGTTTTTTTTTTCTTCTACATTTTACATTCTAAAAATAAATACATGCATCCCATGTATACCCGAAGTGCGGCGAACTCGTTCAACATCCACCGCTGCTTTGGGAGAGGAAACTCTCTTACCACACCACGATAGGTTGACGACCAAAAAGCCAAGATTGAGAAGGCTTGGGGCTTGTCACATCATGGCCCAAAGATCGGAAAGTACTCGTAGAACTATATCTTTACAAAAGGAAAGGAATAGCAAGTCAAATGAAAAGAGAAAATATAAGGCAATGAAGGCTAAAGAGAGGCATTACCTCGATCACCTTCCACAACCCACCAAGGAGAATATCCTTGTTCTTCACTTAACGGCATCCCTGCCTCAAGTAATTCACCAGGGTTGCATAGCCAGGTGCGCCCCATTTGTAGTTGTGAACACTCCTGATGTCCTCGGGTGCCGGGAGGTAAGAGAAGTAGAGATGGCTACCCTTTTCCGCAAATAAGGTGCAAGCCAAGAGATAGGAGACAAAGAGCCGCACCGTCTGGTCCAGCGTCAAGGCCACGAGATGGTCTGTAAGAATGGTCCTACAGACAGAGTATGGGATGACTCCGTTGTTAGGCGTCACGAGTTGAACAAAGTGTGCACCAAACATGGCCGTCAGTCTCTCCTGCTTGCGGTAGAAAACATCAGCAAGAGGAACAGACTCACCTATAATACCGACGCCGCTTATCAACCAAAATTCTAACGGCGTGATCATCATCTCGCCCATCGGAAGGTGGAAAGTGTTGGTCGTATCCGATAAGTGTTATATGAGAGCCCACACATCTAATAAGTTAACATTCTCATAGCCGCGAAGTGAACTAAACAAAGAACCGAACCTGGTTTCCTCAACGCGAACGACAAAGTCGTCGCCAAGGGTTCTAACGAGAGAACGGTGCGTGGTGATAACCTTGCCGATACCACCGTAACCCCTTAGGTGTGCCATCTCCTCCTACGAGAAGATTATGAATGCAACATGATCAACAAAATTAGTTAGTAAGAGATAATATCATGGCAATGCGCAAGTACACCTATGAATAAACGACAAGCTATTCGACACTTTATCGAGCAATATGAATATAACATGAAACAGGTTCTAAAGCTATGAAACACGAGCTAAATGGTTCATATCAATGTTTTCTAGCAACACGAGCATCATACGAGTCATAACAAGTGCATTTTCTAACAAGAAATCGACGAAAACTCTAAGGGGCATTTGTTGAACACTTGGCGTGCGTGACTCAAAACCACATGAATTTGCAAAATTCAAAGGTACTGAGGCCCATTGATCAACAAACCATACACATACATCAGATAAACATCCCAAACAACGTCCCAAGTACGTGCTATATCGACATACACAACAAAATTTTGAGGCTCATGTCCGATCTTCTTGCATTTGTATTTCGAGGCATCCATGGGTTTACCCCAAAATATATAGTGAATCGGCCCCGCCTGGGCCTCCTCCTCCTCTTCCACGTCATCGGGAATGCCTAGAACCATCATCATGACGAAGAACACTAGGTAATCGAACCACTTCTTCATTTTCATCCCTTAAGGAACTATAATTGCAATTGAGAAAATTTCTCGTAAACAAAGAGAAATGAGTGATGTATTTGAGCTAAAAATTGAAGAAACCAAACTTTATTTTAGTGAGGAAGAAAATTCGAGCAAAAAAGATCAGGAATTGAGAGAGAAAACGAGGAACCACCGCAGCAAAATGGGTCTAGGAGCATTCTGTCTCCTAGCTTAAATTGCTACCTAGCGAATATCAGGATATTTGCTCGGCACCCAGCGATTTTGCCTGTACTCGATGGGCCTTCAGCGAATTAGGACATATTCACTGGGCCTTGTATTTGTTATCTATATTTCAAAATGCTCGACTGTTGTAAGGTATACGCGGGTAATCCGGATAAAAATTTTTGACCCAGATGGTCAATTAAATCTGTCAAAATTTCTTTTTCGGCTCATTCAGTCAATAAAAGATAAGAAAAAATTATGTTGACCCAAACGGTCAATAAAATATCTAAAAGAATTTCTTTGACTCGGGTAGTAAATAAATACCCGAATTCATAATTATTCTTGACTCGGGTAGTCAATAAGTACCTAAATTCACATTCTTCTTACCCGGGTATTCAATAAATACCCAAAATACATCTTGTCAGACTCGGGTAGTCAATTAATATCCAAACACATTCCTAACTCTGAAAGTCAATAAAAATACCCATATTCATTTAAAATCTTTTCCGACCCCAGGATGTCGTTAAGCTCCTATAAATATCATTTTTGACCCCAGGATATCATTAAACTCCAACATAAAATTGTTCTTCCAACCCCAAGGAGTCGTTAAACTCCTACAAATATCCATTCCGACCCTAGAACGTCGATAAACTCTTCATTCACTTTATTCAATACCTAGGACGTTAATAAAAGCCGATACACCACAATTTATGAAGGATAAGGGCATGTACCCTTAAACATACATTTTCAGCTACCAACTCGGTAAGCTAAGTGCACTCAATGCTTATATCGAAATACATACTTTGACCTTCCCCACTCTGCGCCTCGGTCAAAGTGGGGGCTTCTGTTGACACCAAAATAGTGTCCCCCGTACAACCCTATGATGATAACTAGCTTACGGTATTTTTTTCCCGATATTTTTAATATGCGAAATAATAAAAATTGAGGTCCAACAAAGTCAAAGGGCAAAATGGTTATTTTCACCTCACCCTTGAAGCTTCTAGACCCTTCCATAGACCTTACCGGCAAAGGAAAGCCAAAGCATAACGCGCGAGAGAGTTCAAAAGTCAGAGATTACACATATATTCACTGCCCACTAACGAATTCGGACAATATCGCTAGGCTCCCAGTCAATATCACGATATTCGCTAGGCCTTGAAACGAATTTCTCTCATATTCCTTGTGCGTTGAGCTTTCCTGACCGTTTTCAGCCAGGTGCATGGTTTAGTTTTCAGCGAATATACCCATTTTTGCTGGGCACTGATCGAATATTGGCATATTCGCCACACCACCCAACGAATTTATTCATATTCGCTGGGCTAATGTGTATTAAATTTACACACCTACGTAAACTCATGCATTAACCTTTGGCTTATACACGCTAATCACATCTAAACCTGTGCAAAAGTTAGTCTGGCAACTAGAGATGTTTTCTAACAAACTTCTTAGCATTTTTGTTCATCCATTTTCATGTTTTTCCAAATTAAGAAAACCACAAAAAGCCATAAAAACACTATTAAGAAAACAAAATAGAAAATTTTGCGTACTAAGAATCCTGAAAAGAATCCTGACCTAAGGTTGGCTCCCGAGGGTCCTCCCCTCCTAATGCACTCCTTAAGAGGGGAGTTGTGAATTTTCTACTTTTTATTTCTTTTTAAATGGGGAAAATAATAATCCAATATTATTTTCCGTAATTTTAGACTTTTATTCAGTTTTTGATTTTTTTGGGCCCATTTCCTTAGGCCCACATGCACAGTTGATCGTAGCCTCTTCTAAGGGCATTTCCGTCTATTCACTTTTCATGAGGTACACCCTCGGACAATCTAGCCCTTCTTACGGGTAGTACTAGGGGGACCATGACCCTCCACGACGAAGGTTAAAAGATTGGAGGGGTCTCTCCTAATATACTCGGCTGATATGGACATTTCTACTAAGGCAATGATACGCTAAGGCGTACAGTAGCCCAAGGGCCGGTCGGCCTGATAGGGCACCATCATCTCACTTGAAAGTTTCCTAACCCTAGTTAACGGATGATCAAGGCCCTGTAAAAGGAACTGCACACATCCCAAGAAGGTACACACACAATATTCTCTCATTAATTTCATAATCATTGTGCTTCACTCTCGGCATTTATTTCCCGAGTGTTGGAGTTTGAAGCATACATTTACACTTTCTACTTGCCCCTCGACCTCCCCCGTGGCCGAGTACCTCATCATTTACCCTGAACTGACTTAAACATAGGAGGAGCGATCCTTGGACATTGCCAGGGCAGTTCCCGTGTTCTCTTTTTGCAGGTCACCTAGGACCAATAAAGAGGACCTTGGATATCCTTATTCCTAAAGCAACTGGAGACATTTCGACCCTTTGAGTTTCAAGGGACCACTTCAACCCTAAAAAACACCTGAAACAATTGGTGCCATCTGTGGGAAGTTGTTAGTCAAAACTTGCATAAGATTAAGGAATAGCAAACACATTTTGTTTGCTTGGTTTCGGACTGGGCTCCCTTCCAAGCCCATGGACTCACTCACCTCCTCTCATCGCTCCTTTAGTTTTGGATTGGGCCACGTCTCGGCCCACAGACCCCTTCGGGGTCATACCTCTCCGCAGCTTGCAGATCATTAGCGGCCCCTTGGCCTCTCCATAACCCTCTGGGCTTCGGCGGTTGACCCTCGCCCCCCCTCTAGGGGAAGGATGAGTGCTCTCCTGACAGCAGACTGCAAGGACCTTCTTCCCTCCTCAGACGAAGGGTCCGCTGAAGCAGGAGACGAAGAGGTGCAATGTCGAGGGGCACCCACGGCGCCAATGCAGAACCACTCTTGGTGGAGCGGTACTTATGGAAGATTCCAGAAGATACAAAGGATGGCACGTGCCCGGCACATGCGCTGATCTGATTGACGGCCCCCATGGCCCATTCCCTTTCTAGGCCCAAAGAAAAAATGTCCATGTGGCCTCTCCCTAATGGACAGGCCACAACCCTAGCATTCTTTGGGAAATGTCTATAAATAGGAGGCATGCATGCCTTTCAAGGGGAAGAAAAGAAGTAAGAAGAAACTAATCCTAATTGAGAATACACATTTACTTTCTCTCTCCAGAGCATTCAAGTCTTTTGCACTTCTCGAGGAAGATCTGACTGCCCTAAAGAGCATTCAATTTGCCGCTTTGGGCAAATCAATTATTCTCAAACATTCCATACTGATTTGATCGTCGGAGGACCATTCCCCAGACCACGCCGGGGCAGTTCATGTGTGTTCTTTTTGCAGGCACCCTTCGTCCAACGAGACGTATCAACATTCTCTTTTCCTCAAGCAATTGAGGCTTTTCAACCCTTTGAATGTTCGAGGGTCCACTCTCGTTACCCAAAATCACCTGAAACATTTGGCGATGTCTGTGGGGATTGGCCAGCCACGGTTGCGTCAGATTTAGGAATGAAAAACACATACAAACACCTGAATCAAAGGAGACATGTTCGATGTCGAACCTCGATGAAGACCAGTCTGGCTTCGTCCACAGGGAGACAAGTTGGAACCCAACCCCTATCACGAGGGATGAGCTGGTGGCCCTACAGGCCAACATCGTGGGGTACATGCACAAGATGTGTACGACCCTTTAGGAGAACGTCCTCCAGCAAGTTGGAATGACGAAACACCGAGACGGAGGTGCTTCGAAGAAGATGAACGAGTTCTCAGAGAGCAAACACGACCTGGAGTCGCAAACCACCAAGGTGCTAATGACTCCCCCCTTCAGCCTGAGCGATTCCAACTCTTCCTCGTCAAAGTCCAGGAGCAAGTCAAAAGCCTCCGAACGGAGCGAGAGCACAAAGAGGCATGGAAAGCCTAGAGGAAACGTAGAAGACCTACGACCCTCCATCGAAGCGTTGAAGAAGAGGAGAAGAGAAACTAAAAAGGAGGTTGAGAGCCCTAAAAAGAAGACGTCAGAGAGACCATCCGACGTAGGCAAGACGAAAGGCTACAGGGGCAACGGGGGCACGTCTTGACCCGCCTACGGCCGAAAGACTATGACAACATCAAGAAGAGTTTTAGGGGATTAGAGATAAGCCCAAACCTTAACATGAAGGTCCCGTTCAGCGAAGAGATCATGGTTTATCCCTTGAACCTGAACTCTCGGATTGGAAAGATGAAGAAATATAGTGGAACAACTTCAACCCGAGAACACTTGATGGCCTATGGAGCGGCGATGATGACGCAAGAGCGGAACGATGCCACTTACCGCCGACACTTCATCAGGATCCTGGAGGGCAGAGCCGTTAAATGGCTGGACAGCCTCCCTCGTCACAGCATTCATAGCTTTGACGAGCTCTGTCGCGTCTTCACAGAGAACTTCATGACTTGTGAGAAGACCGAGAAGTGCTCAGAACATCTCTTCATCATCTTTCAAGGGAAGAAGGAGCTGATGCAGGATTACAACAAAATCTTCAATGACGAATGCCTAGAGATCACCGATCTTGACCAGACAATAGCATGCACAGCTTACGTCAAAGTCACTGTCAGAGGAAGAGAAATCTTAAAAGATTTTGAACACATGAACTTGAAGAAGGAGAAGCTCACCCTACCATTCATCCGGGCCTATTCGTTCAAGTTATCACGGCTTCGGAAAGGTCCCGATGAGACGTGGTGAACGGAGGGCATCGACAAGAGAAACAGTGCGATGACAAGCCAATACAATTGAGAAATGAAAGGAGAAAGGCTGAAACACTGATAGTCGCGAAACCCCAGTTCAAGAAGAAAGCATCAGGAAGAAGAGGAGGCCGAAGTGGGTTCAAAGGACATGGGAAGACCGAAAGAAAAATGCCAGAGAGCCCCGTGGTGAATCTAATCTTGAATTGTAATCAAGAGGCCATCTGGGAAAAAATCGACCCCAAGCTACATCCCGAACCAACCCCGTTAAAGGAAGGCACAAGGAACATCTACTTCTTCTGTCGATACCACAAAGAGCATGGCCATAGTACCAGGTCCTGTCGGGGATCGGGTTCACACCTTGAAAAAATGGCCCAGGAGGGAAAGCTCAACTCCTTCCTGAAAGACAAGGGTACGACCACTGGCCCGCCGGGCCAGGGGGCAATAGCCGAGCCTGTAGCCTCAGGATACTCTTTGGACTCCTACGAGGTGGTTGTCATCTTTGGTGGCCTGGTAGGAGGTGGCATAACAAACAAAGCAAGACGAGCTCATCTTAGATCCCTCGACCAAATCATGTTGATTGAGGAAGTTCCCAAGTTCGAGAAGCCAATCACCTTCGATGAGATGGACATGAGGCCTCTCCAGTTCCTACACGACGATCCCCTCGCATTGAAGTAAAAGTCGCCAACACATTGGTGAAGAGAGTCCTAATAGATACGGGGAGCTCGGTCGATGTGATCCCAGCCAGTTGCCTCATGAATCTTCTTGAATGGGATCTTCTTTGAACCCTCGGGAGCGTACCTTAGGATGGGATCTTCTTGAATGTTTCTCGTACGCGGAATTTTGTTTCATGGAGAAGATGTTTGGCTATTGGCGATTTTTTCTTTTTTGGACTTTAGCGTAACGCAAATTAGGAAGAAAAGTAAGGTGCAAATTTTGTTTAGGCAGAATTTTGTTGTTTTGTCATCCCTTGTTTCAATCATGGGGTTGGCTTATATCGGTAGAGCTTCCCTCAGTTGAAAGTGCTCCAATTTAACGCTCAAATGAGCAGTGAATATAGCCAAATCCACTGAGAAGGTTAGCTTGTAATATGGACGTATACATTGAGCCTCGGGCATGTTTGAGAACAGTCGCTGGAAAATGAAATGAATCGTGAAAGAAATGCCAGGACAACGGAGTAGACGACGAATATGGGCCAAATTCGCTTCGCAGCCCAGCAAATTTGTGCATATTCGCTGGCCATCCAGCGATTTATAGCATAGTCGTTGAGCCTTCAACGATTTTATGCATATTTGCTGGTTTTTGCCCTTTTTCACGTGTTGAACTATGGCTTTGCTTGAGGCGCAAGTTCGTTAGATTATTCTAGAAACTTTAAGGGTGGTTCATTTTGATGTTTTCGCCCCTAGACTCCTTATAATATCAAGTTTTTAGGTTTGCATGCTTGATGATTCCAGAAAACTAATTCCTTAAGCTAGTTAACGCCATCAGATCGTAGGGGCGACACTGATTAGGTGGCAATAGAAGCCCCCAATTTGACCGAGGCACAAGTGGCGGAGGTCAAAGTACTTATACATACAATTTTTTTGAAGTGTCGAATGCACAAGCATACCGAATGGACTTCAAAAAGTGTTTCGTTTAGGGTATCGGCCTTTTATCCTTCGCAAAGGATAGTCATGTTGTATTCAAAGTGACTCAGGTCAGTAATAGTAGCATGTCAGCTTTCAATGTTGTCTCGGGTCAAGAAGTTGTTTATGATTTATGGGAGGTTTTTATCGACATCCTTTAGTCAAAAAAGATTTTGGGAGGAGTTTATTGACATTCTAAGGTTAGAAATAGTTTTCAAAGGAACTTATTGACTTCCTAAGGTCATAAATAATTTTTGTAGGATTTTTGTAGTTTCATTGACTTCTCTGGGTCAGAAGTAATTTATGAAAGGAATTAATTGACATCCTAAAGTCAGAAAGGGTAATATCATAGGTTTCATGGACTTCCACGAGTCAGAAGAATATTTATATAGGATTTTATTGACAGCATGTGTTAGAAGAATAATTATATAGGATTCTATTGGCTGCCTCAGTAAAAAAAAATAATTATAAGTTGGATTGTATGAGTTGAAATGTGTCGCGCTTGACTTTTCCCGCGTACATCCACAATGGTCAACTAAAATTTGAAAATATATATATATATATATATATATATATATATATATATATATATAT
>ONZA01015049.1:16590-27081 GCA_900322205.1 Kewa caespitosa | reverse complement strand
AAAGAAAATAATATTGAATTATTATTTTCTCTAATTTTGTGACATAAAAGAAAATAAAGGAAAAATAAAGGGAATAAAATGAAGAAATATTACACCCTTCCAAGGATTGCCTTGGAAAGGCAGGACCCTCGAGAGCCAACCATAGATCGGGATTCACGCCGGAATTTCTAATACACAAAATTTTGTATTTTTTTTTTTTTTTTTTGGTATTTTTGTGATTTTGTGTCTTTTCATAACTTGGAAAAATATGTAAGATGTGGGAATAAAATGTTAAGAAGTTGGAGAGGATGCTCTCTAGTTGCTGGAGTTTTTTGGCAAAGATTCGGGTATGATTAGTTGTTATTTTGTAAGGTTAATGCATGGGTTTATATAGGATTCCAAAATTTAATGCACCACAGCCTAGCGAATATGAAGAAATTCGCTGGTACATGTAACGATAATGCCTATATTCGATCAGTGTCTAGCGAATATGGTGATATTCGCTGGAAGTTGAACCATGCACCTAGGTGAGACAGTCATGAAAGCTCAACGAACAGCTTATAAGAGAGAAACTAGTTTCAAAACCTAGCAAATATGGTGATATTCACTGGGTACCTAGCGATTTTAGGCAAATTCGCTGGGTGGGCAGCGAATATATGTGTAATTGTTAGTGTTTTAACTTTCTCGCGCATTTAGCTTTAGCTTTCCTTGACCGACAAGGTTAAGGGAAGGATCTAGAGGACCTTAGGGTGAGGTTAAATTACCATTTTGCCCTTAGACTTTGTTTGACCTCGGTTTTTATTAATTCGCGTACTAAAGAAAAATGGTTCCCTAAGGTAATTATCGTCATAGGGTCATAGGGGTGACACTATTTTGGTGTCAACATCGATGTGCATATTTAATGCACCATTTGCCAGCTAATATGGTGATAGTCGCTGAGCCATAGAGAGAATATGAATGTATTTGCTATGCTTAGAATGAATATAGGCATATGCTGGAAAATGAAACAAATGCTTGGAAGAAACGGTCAGGACAACTCAACAGATAGCGAATATGAGGAATTTTCGCCCAACAGCCTAGCAAATATGAGCATATTCGCTGGGTACGAGGCGATTGTGTCCATAATCTCTATGAGTGCAGTGAATACATCCCTATTCGCTGTCATTTCAACTTTTACGCACGTTAAGCCGTGCATTTCCTTGGCGCCCATGTTTGAAGGAAGGATCCAGATCGCTCTAAGGTGATGTGAAATGACCATTTTGTCCTTGTACATTGTTTGACTTTGATTTTTCATTGGTTTGCTTGCTAAATCGTTGAGTAAATATTCCCTAAGCTAGTTATCGTTATCGCATGATAGGGGCGACATTATTTTGGTGTCAACAGAGACAAAGCTCGAGGAAAATATGAATGAAAGATGGGGATAAGAACACGAGATATTTCCATGTGATGGCTTCAACTAGAGCCAAACAAAACTGAATCTCCAAGCTGGTACGGGGTGACAGTATGATGGAAGATTAAAGAAGTATAGAGGAAGCAATAATGGATTTCTTTTTGAAGACTTGACAGGCAAGACCAAAGTTGAGCGAGTTGTGTTGAATAAGGTGTCAAATGAAGATTGTAAAATGCTAATTGAAGAGATAACCATGGAAGAAGTCAAGAAGGCAATGTGGAATTTTGAGGGACCTAAAGCTTCAGGGCCGGATGATTTTAATTTCAATTTCGTCAAGCATTTTTGGGATTTGATCAAATGTGATCTAATGAAGGTGATTCATCAATTTTGGCTAACTGGAGAGCTACCAAGAGGGTCTAATGTTGCGTTCATTGCTCTAATTTTCAAAGTTGATCTAGCGTCGTAGCTGAAAGATTATCGTCCAATCATATGATTGGTTACATCTACAAGAAAGTAGCGAAAGTCCTGCGGGTAGATTCAAATTAGTGATGAACGGTTTGGTTGGTGAAGCCTAGTCATCAGTTATTGAGGGACGGTACATTTTGGATGGTGTGTTTAAAGCAAATGAATTGAATGATTCGTGTATGAGATTGAAAGGAAAAGCGGTCGTCTTCAAAGTAGATTTTCATAAAGCTTATGATATGGTTTCATGGACTTTCATCGATTGGGTGATAGAAAATGATGGGTTTCCTAGAAAAGTGGAGACTTCAGATGAGATCATGTATGCAATCTGCTATGCATCTATGTTTTATCAATGGGACACCATAAAACACTTCAAATTGCAGAGCAACCTCTGTCAATATGATCCCCTCTCCCTCTTTCGTTTAAATCTAGATGTGGAAGTGTTAAATGCATTGTTATTGAAAGAGTCTTCCCAAGGGCTTATTGGGGGAATAGAGGTATGCAATGGGGGTCAAAGTATCACTTATTTGCAGTTTGTTAATGACAAGTTGATATTTGGCCTACTGATGAATCAAAGTTGTTTTGAATAAAGAAGTTGTTGCTCATCTTTTACTTGGTGTCAAGACTGAAAGTAAACTTTCATAAGTGCTTGTTGTTTGGTGTGAATGTGGAACCTGTTTGGTTAAATGACATGGAAGTGTGCTAAAGTTTGAAAGAGGTGAATTCCCTATGAAATACCTAGGGATACCAGCTGGGGTGGCATTGGAAAAAAGGAGTTGTGGAAGCCTGTACTGAAAGAATAGAAAGTTAGCTTGCTTGGTGGAAAGGTAAGTTGCTCTCAATTTGGGACATGCTTACCCTAATTAAGTCCACAATTAATAACTCACCGATGTACTTTGTCTCTCTTTTAAATGCCCAAAGGTGTTGCAGAGGAAATTATCAAATTGCAAAGGGATTTCTTGTGGACAGGTCGTAAGTAGGAAGGGAGATACTTGTGTCCAGTTAGATGGGAGGTGGTAGAGTTGCCTAACGGGGGGGATTAGGTGTTGGAAATTCAGTCAATAAGAATTTGGCTCTTCTCTTCAAATGGATGTGGAGATTTCAAGTTGAGTATCAAAATTGTGGTGTGGTGTAATGAGGGAGAAATATGGGAGGGAACGCTGGACATGGCATCAATTCGAGAAAATTAAAGGCCCATGGGCTGTCATGTGCAATAGTGTAACCAGATGTAAAGAGTTAGGCACCATCATAAAATCGAACCTCAGAAAAAGAGTTAGACGTACCAGGTTCTGGTATTATGTCTAGGTGGGGGATAAAGTGTTGAAGATTTTATCTCCTAGATTATTCATGATCTCCCTTAACATGGAGGGCTTGGTGTTTGAGTTTTTTTTTCGGACGGTATAACTTTTTTATATGTAGTTTCTTAGCAAAAAATGCTCACGTGAATATCAATGTTACTAAATTGAGAGCTATTAGAACAGCTACGGAGTTGTTAGTTGAGAAGGTGTGGATCAGAAAAAAATTGGTGGGCTTTGAATCGAATTCAAGTAATGTTGTGAAGTGGTGTAGTAGGATGATTCAAGGCCCAAAGGAGAGCGTTTTTGTCCTCACATTTATCGGGTCCTGTTTATGTAAATGAAAAAATTTCAATGTAGCTTACAAAGGAATAGAATCTAATGTGGTGGATGAAACCTTAGCAAAATACTGCTGGAGAGGAGTGTTGACTTCCTGACTTGGTTGTCATTTTTGCTTCCAAAAAACCTAGAGCTCCAACAATTTTAGAAAATAATTGCTCTAACATCCTATATGGAAGTGCCACATCGGATTCTGGCATGTGTCCTCTAACACTTAAATTATTGTTGTACCCTTCATTGAGTAAAAAAATAAAAATGAAAATTCAAGTGGAAGCTATCATCTATTGGTTCCCTCTCCCTCTCTCTTTCACTCCTATTTCTCTCTATTGGTTCCCTCTATTCCTTCCACTCTCGGTTTCTCTCGCTAAAATCTCCATTGAAGCTAAATTATTTTCTCTCACTAACTGTTCTCTCACTCCCTCAATTCACTCCTGAAAAACTCGTACTGTGACCGTACACCGGCCGAGTAGAGGAATCCGTCCATTGCTCAAGGATTCTGGCAGCATTTCAAATTGTAAGTTTATGAGCATTTTATTCAGTTAATTTTTTGAGTAGCCTAGCATTCGGTACCTTTTAGAGTAACCCTAGTTTTTGAATCCGAAAAATTGCATGTTACGATGAAATTAGTTGGTGAATTAGATACTTAATAGAAGTTAATGGCATATGTAAAACATAAAGTAGATCTGTTGAAGCATAGTTTTTAGGTTGAGTTTGTGAGTAACACTAGAATGTGGAATGTTCAGTTTGTGGTTTACTTTAAGGTGAATTTAGTTGTTAAATTAGAAAGTTAATTTATGTTTATGTCACGAAAAAATCCTAAAATGTCGATGAATTGGATTTGCATAACCTNNNCCTCTTTAGCAATTAGTTGGTGATTTGAATTGAAATTAATGGCATACATTCATGCTTTTATATTGGTGGAGTAATCGTTGTTATTTGATTTTAAATTAGTATTTGAAATTATATAAATGTTTTAAATTTACTTTGTTGATGAATAAATTAAGTGTCATTGTTGTGGTTTGATAATTAGGATATATGTTTGGGTTAATGAATGAACTTATTTGTAATATCCATAATAGTGGTAGGAAAATGTCTACTTTTATTTATGTTGAAGTTGCTAAGGTTGGAAAATTGGGCTTGCTTGGGTTAGCTATCAATGTAATAGTTGATAATAGTTTAGTTATAAATGCGTTATCTTTTGAGGAAGATCACAATTTGGATGATTATGGTTTTGATGAAAGTATTTATGATGATGAAGAAATGGTTAAAGCAGAGGATGACGGTGTGATGCATAATGACGATGTAGATGATGTAGGTGATGTTCATGAGCCAACTGTAGGAACATTTTATTGTTCATTGGATGAAATTTTTAGATCATTGCAAGAATATGCAAGGACAAAAAGTTTTGATTTTATAAAGTTTAGTGTAAGGAAAAATGATCATAAGGAGTTAGTTTATCAATATTTTGCTTGTTATAGAGCAGGAAAATGTAGGAATGGAGGCAACGATGAGCAGATTAAAAGAGTAATTATAGTTGGTTGTCTATATCGAGTTGTTGTAGGGAAGTGGATCAAAGGTGGAGAATATCAACTGTCAAGTTAGTGGACAACCATAAAATCAGTCCAATCAAGTCTAAGTTTATTAGACAACACCGATCAATGCATCCTAGTGTGAGTAGAAAGCTTGAGTTCAATGACTCAACTTGTGTGAAAAAGAGCAAGAACATAAAGGTTGTTTTACTCCATGAAGGTGGTTCTGTGAACATGCCTTACTTGCCGAAATATTTCCGCAACTACTTGGATAAGCGTCACAGGGAATGTTTGAAGGAAGGTGATACAAATATTGTCCATAGGTTGTTCTTGAGAATGCAATAACTTAGTAGGGATTTTTAATTTGACATATGCGAACGATGGTTGCCGTATGCGCAGCGTGATCTGGGTTGATGCTAGGAGTTGTGCTGCTTATCGGGAGTTTTTCGATGTCATCTCAATCGACACAACTTATTTCCTAAATAAGTATAAAATGCCATTTGCACCATTTGTTGAGATCAATCATCATGGGCAGTCTATTTTGTTGGGTTGTGAGTTATTATCTAAGGAAGACGTCCTCTCATTTCAATGGTTGTTTAGCAAGTGTTTGGTAGCTATGGGAGGGATCCAAGCTCGTGCAATAATAATCGAACAATGTAGGAGCATTGAAGGAGCCGTTGAAACAAACTTTCCCAATGTTAAGCATAGATGGTGTTTGTGGCATATTTTGATGAAGTTTTCTAGAAACGTTGGTTGTTTGTCAATATATGATAAATTGTTGAAGGTTTTCAAGGATGTTGTTTATGAGAGTTTAGTCCTAAATGTATTTGAGAGTAAGTGGAATAGTATGTGCACTATGTTGAGGCTTGAAAGGTGGCTGAAATTGAAGGGTTGGTTGGATTCTTTGTATGTGAGCCAGGCAAAATAGATGTCATGTTACGTGAGGAGTCATTTTTGGGCGGGGATGTCATCAACTCATAGAAGCAAGAGCATGAATGCGTACTTTGTTGGGTATGTGCATGGGCTAACCACACTTAAGGTATTTGTGGAGCAATATGAGCATGCACTTGGTGACAAGATAGAGAATGAGGTTGTTGCAGATGCTTAATGTTTGAATTCTATCTATCCTTGCAGAACGAAGTTCTTGTTGGAGGCAGATTTCTTCAAAGTGTACACCCATCGTGTTTTGAAATCGGTGCAAGATGAAATGGTTGGATCCATGTACTATGAGATAGAGGTGGTCCAAGATGGTGGGTTAGAAGTGAGTACAAGTTTATTGAGCCGGAGGTGGTGACCGAGGATGGTGGTAGGCAATGTTATTATTTGGTGTCTTTTGATATTATTAGTTGCAATGTTGAATGCATATGCCAAAATTTCACATGGTAAGAAATTTTATGTCGTCATGCCTTAAAGGTTTTTCTGAAGAGAAGAATTAATCTGCAAAATATATTGCGTCGATAGAGAAAGGATGTGAGGAGGCCTCATAACAACATTAAGCTTCTTGGAGTAGGAGGTAAGTGGACCCAGGAGATGAAGAGACAAAAGAGAATGGAGAAACAATTCTACATCACATCTGAGAGCACTTCTGATAGTGATGAGACGGTCCAATACTTTGAAGCAATTATGCAGGATGTATCCAGAAGGTTTAAAGATGATAACTGACTAAAAATGAGTAACTATGACAGCCCGAGTGTATCCAGTGTGCGTAATGAAAGCACGGTTGAAGAATTGAATCCAAGTGTTCAATACCTAGATGCTTTAGTGACAACTTCTAGGGGGGCGCCCCCGTGGTAGGCTCATGCCTCTAGGCGAGAGGTAGAGGAGAGGGTAAAGAGGCGCTAGAAGATGCGCATCGGAGAGATGTTCTCGAGCCCAAAACGATGGGGTAAGAATGATATCATTTTATATAAATAGGATGTTTAACTTAGTAACTTGTGTAATTATATTTGATTAATTGTGTAGGTATAGCAAAATATGTCTACGAAGCCAAGTTCATCAAACACACCAATCTCGAACCAAGCAAGTAACAATTTATTTGTTGCCGTTGAATGATTTGTGGATGGGAATTGAAATGTATTTTGAACCTATCAATGAATCTGCCAACATAAACAAGGTACTTTATGGCGGTTTGGACAGCTACGGTGGAACGGGAATGATTCCCGATTCTCACACAAATAGAGTACCGTATCAGAATGTCAGTCCTGCATCTTCTAGTTTGTATGATTACATGTTAATTCAAATTTTAATGTTGTTGTTCATCATGAAACCAATGATATACTCTTTAGCTAAGCTTTGACGTGATGTTTTTTATTTACGATTTAGGCACCCCTTTTAATACATAGCCCAGCACACCAATCAGATGTATGTTGTCTTTGTGTTTATAATGTTGTATATTGATGATTAGATGTATGTTTTGGTAATGTGTGCAACAAAATGGCCATTTACAGGTTAACAATGGAGTGATGCCTATCCCGATGTCGATGTTCCACAGTCTAACCACAATGTCCATAATGGTGGAGTTGTCCAAGGTGATGATGGACCTTCATCTCCTAATGAGTATGATTACATGGTAATGGTATCTTTTAATTGTTATTATTAATCTTGTTTTATTTTCTTCCATTTAAGTGGAGTATAGTTTGCTCCAAATTTTAACCATGAAGTTATGTGTTCATTGTGTATGCACCCATCGGTCAACATAGCCCCAACACTTATTTTTGTCTCTTTCAACTATTTGATGTAAGAAATTAGTAGTTAATTGACATATAGTGTTATTATTTTTATTCTGAACCTCATCATGTTCCTTCTTTATTTACAGGTTAGGCGTGGTTTGTGATGAGTGAAACAAAGGAAAGCTGAATACAAAATAGTGCAATTTGAAATTATTATTGTATTCTTCGTACATGATGTAACAATTTGAGTCATTTATATTAACTTAGTAATGAAGATTATTGTAATGTATGGATACCTTATGTATTAGTAACATTTGAACATTAGTTGAGGTTGCGATTTCAACAAGTGACAAAATGTTTGGACCTTATATGTATTGATAATGCGAAGAAAGTACACGCTTTATCTCTATTATGCTCGCATGACTTTAAAATATTTGGTTAATATGCCAATAATGTTCTAAGAGTTGCATTAAAAATATTGGTAAGTAAATAAACTGATAGCAAAAAACAAAGGAAGCAAATAAACAGTTTGGAGATTTTAGTACGGTTAAGACTAAACAGCTAATTATTTATTCAATTTAGCTTCCGTTAAATTTTGAACTTTGAAATATATGAACCGGTCACTAGTTTTCTTATATTTGTGACATACATCAACTATTTGTATATTATGACTAGACTTTATGTTTGTCAGGTAGAATCGAATTAGTTGTAAGTAGTTTGTTTTAATTTAGAGTTACCAGCTTTTGCACAAGTTGTCAGTTCAATTTTAAATTTTGAAGAATAAGAAATCTTCCCTCCACTTTTCAAAATTTGATAAATGAAACTTAAAAGTTGTTGTGCTTTATTCGTGTATATGATTTGACTAGGCTGCTAGTTTGTCAACAAGATTAGTACTAGTCATAAGTAGCTTGTTTTAACGTAGAGTTACCATCTTTTGCAGAAGATGTCAGTTCAATTTAAAATTCTCAATAATAAGATTACTTCCAATTTCAAATTTTGAACGATGGAGGGAAATACAAATGGTTTAACATATTTCAACTCCATATTTCAATTTTTCAACAAAGGACAGAAATACGAAATTTAAAAGTGTAACAATAACTAGTCTGTATTTGTGCCGGAGTGATTTATAATCGTGATAAGTAGCTCGATTTAATCTAGAGTAACCAGCTTTCAGAACATATTCCAACTCAAATTTCTAATTTTAGTTCCTACAAAAGTAAACATCATAACAACCAACTAATACTTACATCATTCACGTGGACTACACATCTACTTCTTCTAAAGATACAACCCAATCAACGTTGACGTAATCTTGATGCATTCGAAGTTTTTACTGACGGTGCTCTTTCAACGTTTCCAAATCATCGAAATATACAACATACTTGGAACGTACAAAATTTGAAATCAGACTACACTTTATGTTTGTCAGACATATCCGTACTAGCAATAAGTAGCTTGTTTCAATTTAGAGTTACCAGCTTTTGCACAAGATGTCAGTTCAATTTCAAATTTGGAAGAATAAGAGTACTTCCCTCCACTTTTCAAAATTTAAAAACGAAACTTAAAACTTGTTGTACTTTAGTCGTGTATATGATTTGACTAGACTGCTAGTTTGTCAAAAAGAACAGTACTAGTCATGAGTAGCTTGTTTTAATGTAGAACTTACCAGCTTTTGCAGAAGATGTTAGTTCAATTTCAAATTCTGAAGAATAAGAGTACTTCCCTCCAGTTTTCAAAATACGAAAAACGAAACTTAAAAGTTATTGCACTTTAGTCGTGTATATGATTTGACTAGACTGCTAGTTTTCCAGCTGTTGACACCAAAGTAGTGTCGCCCCTATGATCCTATGACGATAACTAGCTTAGGAAACCTTTTCCGGATATTTTTAGCGTGCGAATTATTAAAAACCGAGGTCAAAGGGCAAAACGGTCATTTTACCTCACCCTAAAGACTTTTAGATCCTTCCTTTAAACCTTGAGAGCTAGGAAAGGAAAAGCTTAATGCGCGAGAAAGTTCAAACGCCAGCGAATACAAGCTTATTCGCTGACCACTCAGCGAATTTGCCCAAAATCGCTAGGCACCCAGCGAATATCACCATATTCGCTGGGTTTTGAAACGAATTTCTTTTATTTGTTGTCCGTTGAACTTTCCTGACCGTTTCACCCAGGCACATGGATCAGCTTCCAGTGAATATCACCATATTCGCCGGGCAGAACGATTTTGGGTTTATTCGCTCCATTTCCCAGCGAATTTAATCATATTCGTTGGGCCGTGGTGCATTAAATTGTCGATCCTACATAAACCCATGCATTAACCTTACGACATATACATGAATCATATCCTAGTCTCTGCCAAAAAGCTCACAGCAACAAAAAAAGCACTCTCCACAAAATTCTTAGCATTTTATTTAAACATTTTACATATTTTTCCATGTTATAAAAAGCCACAAAAAATCACAAAAAAAGCAAACAAAAAAAAAAACAAAATTTCGTGTGTAAGAAACTCCAACAAGAATCCCGAACTAAGGTAAGCTCCCGAGGGTCCTCCCCTCCCAAGGCAACCCTTTGGAGTGAGTTTTTGATTTTTATTTTTTTATTTCCTTTTTTATTTTATGTTATGTTGCAAAATAAGAGAAAATAATAATCCGACATTATTTCCTTTAATTTTAGACTTGTATTTTTATTTTCGTTTTACATTCATGCACATATATTTTTGTTTATTTTTAAGTCATNNATTTTGGGTACTAACAATTCAATGTTATTTTCCTAAATAAAATGGCTTTATTCCCTTTATGTAAATATATATTTATTTACTTTTCTGTTTGTTA